>OY986062.1:38564-176993 GCA_963920205.1 Stenodema calcarata
CAATCACTAAATAAAACTATTTACCAAAACCAAAGACCCCATTCCCCCGGAACTCCGATCAGATCTCATCTACCAAATCCCATGCGAATGTGGGAAGTCATACATTGGCCAAACTCACTCTCACCTAAAAGTACGATTAAATGCCCACAAATATAGCACTAAACCAGACAAAATCAATAACCCACAACATTCCGACCCAACAGCCCTCGTTACCCACTCCCGATTAGGACACAAATTTCAATTTAATAAAACTAAAATCATCTCATATGAATCCCATGAATTTAAAAGAGAATTTAAAGAATCAATTGCAATAGAAAGAAATAGACACTCCACAATCAACAAACGAACAGACATACAAAATCTCAGCAAATGCTACTCCAACATAATACACTTCTCTAAACCAACCACCACACCCCATTTAACGACTGCACCCTTCCAGCCAATTAACGTCAATCCCACCTGACCACGTGTTACCTACCAGCTACCGTTACCTCCACCTCTTCTACCTACATACCTACACATCCACAATCCCCCAACAAAATCAGTTGTGCGCTGTTCATGAACCGGGCATCACCTCCATGTCCTGATTCCGTACGACAGAATTGTAAGTAACTTCCAAAATTATTTCCATAGTAAATCATTTTCAACCACATCCCCATAAGCCTTTGTAAAATTTGCCATACTGTTGTTACAGCCCTGAAGATGGCTGAATAAACGGCCGAAACGTCGGAACCAAAAATTGTTTTCACTGACCGAACCTCAAAATAAAATATCTCACACCATATAGATACTACGGTCGAATAACGTAGAGTCGATATCGAGAACTTGTGAGTCAACAATGGGACAGCCAGAGCACATTATCCACTCTTTCCACCGTTTCTTCTCCGCCCATTAACGACTCCCCCATTATCGTCTCTTTCCTTAGACGATAATGGGGTGCCCTTTTATACTTGTTAAAAAATCGAGGTTCTTCGTCTTGGAGCGGGAGACAAAATCGCGAAAAATGCTAATTGGTTTTGAAAATTCATGTTATATCACGACTTGACTTTCATTCTATATATACACATATGTATATGTTGAAGCGAAATTTGCTGCTGTTGTTATCGAGGTTCGGTCAGGTTTAAATGAATTTCATTTTTCAACGTTTCGACGATTTATTTCGTCCTGTGGATGTTCGGTTGTGGAATTCAAAGTACTTGCGGTGATATACTGGATAAATTTCACAGGAGGAGAAAAAAGAAGGATAGAAACACTCAATATAATATATCTTAATATAATCTATCCTTCTTTTTTTTCTTGTATATTATACAATTATTGTAAATTTTACTGGGATGTGTGTGTGTGTTTCCTTGGATTATTGTCTCCGGTTTTTTTTTTACCACGATGAGACACAGTTCGATGTTCATTTACAATGATAATGACGTTGACAGTAGAGATGTAGGTAGTTGATGTTGGTCAGAGTTTTCAGTTTTCTGCAATTGCTTCAGTTTTTAGAAGGTCGCACTACTGTGGTGGGGTGAGTCGGGATATTGGTTTGGATGAAGGATGGGGGCTAGATTGTTGCTTCAGGTGGAATATTATTTGCATGGGGGTCGAGTTAAGATTATTGGTTAAGATGTTTGTAATTGAATGTTGAATGTAATTGTATGTGTTAGTTTTATATTATTGTTAATCTGGGGTTTTGGAGGTGATTTGTGTTCAGGCTAGATTGAAGTATTATTTTTGGTTATGTACTAATCAAAAATTCGTTCAAGTGTTTCTACGTTAAAATTAAGTTTGATATGTTCCTGTAGAGGGTTGGAATTTATGTTTCTATTATTTTTAAATGTTTCGAGTGCTGTGCGGGTTCTTGCGCAATGGTTAAGAGAGAGTAGGGATCGTCCTCGTGCTGCATGAGGTGTTGAAATAGGGGGGTGTTTCCATGTCCAAATAGGATGCGATTCGCGGTGGTGTAGAAATGTGGAGATCCAGTCGTTCCTCTATACCAAGGTTTGTGAAGGGGATCCGATATGATGTGGTCTGTCCAAGCCCCTCGCCCAATAAACATTCTGTGGTGTTCGGTTCTCCAGGATATAATATATCCTGGAGAACCGAACACCACAGAATGTTTATTGGGCGAGGGGCTTGGACAGACCACATCATATCGGATCCCCTTCACAAACCTTGGTATAGAGGAACGACTGGATCTCCACATTTCTACACCACCGCGAATCGCATCCTATTTGGACATGGAAACACCCCCCTATGGACCTTGGACCTAGAAACGGAGAGAAGCACACCCCACCATTTCTTCCCGGGTCGATGAAAAAAATAAGAAATATTATTTCTTATTTTTTTCATCGACCCGGGAAGAAATGGTGGGGTGTGCTTCTCTCCGTTTCTAGGTCCAAGGTGGTTGGTGGTATGCGCGGATGGCAGCGGCATGGAGGAAGCGAGCAGGATAATGTGGGCTGGTAGAAAGTAGTAGGGAAGGGAAGTGTTGTGAAGGGTTGTGCTTGTGTAATGTGTTTGCGTGTATTGTATGAGGGAAGGGTGTAATATGTTGTGTGTGTGGTAGTAAGTGTGTAAGTGTTAGTCATGTCTGTTAGTAGGTTCGTGTGAGTGTGTTAGTTACGTAAAAAAGTGATTAAAAGTGTAATAGTAAGTAAGTTGTGTGTGTGGAAGTAAGAATGTGTTAGTAGGTTCGAGTGAGTGTGAGTAAGAAAGTGTTAGTAGGTTCGAGTGAGTGTGGTAGTTACATCAATGACCTAGTGGTCTGAATTCCCCTAACACTGAAATGTAGGAGGACTCCCAGGTGCGGCGGTCTATTGTCGATGTGTTAGGGGTCAGTACTTTCGCCACTTGGACCTTGTAGCAGCTGTCAAAGGAAGCACCGTGTGAATGGGCGTGGGTAGCAATTGGGAGGTTGGGTTTATTGTTGAGGGAGTCTCGATGGCCATTCATTCGGATCGAGAGGGGTGATGTGGTTTCCCCGATGTAGAATGCCTCATAATTTTGGCATTTTAAACTGTATACTAAATTGGAGGAAGTGTAGGTAGCTGGGGTGGTTATGGAAGATCAGATGATGAAGTTTTGGGACGATGAGAGGGGTGCCTTTTTAGGTGAGCTTCGTCACATACTTCAACAGCAAAGTAAAGATTCAGAGACAGCGCTGAGAGACAAATTGAGTTCATTCACCTCAGCCATGCAAAACATTCTTGAAACCCAGACAGCTATTCTCCAGGAGCTTGGGCGGTTAGTACATGGGACAAGCAATGTGGATGTCCAAACTGCACCCAGACCCATCACATCATGCATCTCAACAACAGTACACAGACAAACGATCAAACTTAAGCCTTTGTCTTTCAATGGTTCTGACGAAAAGGGAATCTTATTACCTCCAGTTCTCAACAATAGCTGAAAGAAGTGGTTGGAATGATCAGGACAAGACAACTGCACTTACGTCAGTTCTCTCAGGAGCTGCGAGGGAAGTCCTTGCTCAGGTAGGCCCATCTTGTTCATACGATGTACTGATAAAAACGTTGGACGCTAGGTTTGGAATTTGCCACCAAGAGCAGCGCTTCATGACCCTTCTCATGTCTTGGGTACAGGACAGTAAGGAAGATTTAAGCACTTTCCATCAAACTCTCAAAAAATTGGCAAGAAGAGCCTTGTCTGACATCTCACCAGGTGCAGAAAGTATGCTGGTACATTTGTTCGTTAGGGGGTTGAGGGATCAGGCTTTAAGAGAAAAAGTCTCTACTGTAGGCCCCAAATCCATGGATGAGGCAATTGCAGTTGCGTTGAGAATGGAGACGGTACAGCAAGTAAGGCCACAGGCAGTGAGACATCTGGGGGGGGGGGGGGACCGAGTTTTGAGAGCAGTGGCTCCATCAGCTCCTAATATAATGCAAAAAGCTGACGCAACTTCAGGGCCCCCCAGATACCCAAGATTTTATAGGGCAAATCCTCTTGTTTGTTGGAGGTGTGGACAAGCTGGACATTTGGCGAGGGTATGTTCTTATCCACCAAGAGCTGGGACAGGTCCCCAGCCCAACACGAATGCCTGTATAGCCCAACGCCAATGGCAAACAAGACCAATGGATAACCAGATGGTTCGTCAACCACCCACTACAGTGCCTGGATCGGGAAACGCATCACAGTCGGAATGAAGGGGCACATACCGACGTTTAGAAATGAGCCCCAAGTACAACCTCCACTCTTGGCTTTAGAGGGAGTAGTCTATCGAGCGGCAGCATCCTCACTAATATTGTACGGAACTATTAATGGATGCGCTTGTGAATTGGTTGTGGATACAGGTGCCACAAGAACAATTTTGAATGTCAATGTAACAAAGAGGGCTCATGTTGTATTAAAGAAGGATAGAAAAATAACGATTAGAACAGTGTCAGGGGATATTATTCCAGTACATGGTCAGTACGAGTCTTGTTTGACCTGGGAGATGGAAAGGAACGACCCCACAATGTTCTTGTGGCAGATATACACGAGGATTGCATTCTCAGTATGGATTTCTTGAGCCGGGAGCAGTGTGTATTAACCCAGCCAACAATGCTGTGCTGGTGGATGGTCAGAGGTTGGAATCATAGGATGTAAGTGCAAGGGCAGAAGTGGAAGAAGAAGATACAGACAGTATGCACGAGTTATCTCCACTGGACAACAATATTTGCAATGATAATGAATCAGGAGTACAGGAAGGGGAGCTACCGAAACATATGCAGCAGTTGGCAATTGAAGGTGTATCAGTGGAGCAGAAAAAAAATAATAAAAAAGTTTTTGTTAGACTACTCGGACGTGTTTGCTAGAAATGGAACGGATTTGGGGTGTATCAACAATATAACACATTCTGCAAATGTAGGAGACCACTCCCCCATAAGTCAAGCACCACGAAGAATCCCTCCACATCGTCTGGAAGAAATTGACAAACTGATCAGAGATATGCAGCAAACGGGGGTAATAGAACCATCACAAAGCCCCTGGGCAAGCCCCATCGTATTAGTTCCAAAAAAAGATGGCTCTACAAGGTTTTGTATAGATTACCGCCAGTTAAATTCTGTTACCAGGAAAGACTCTTTTCCTCTCCCGAAGATAGACGAGTTGACTGGTGGACTGGCTGGCAGCTCATGGTTTTCAACTTCGGATCTTCAATCTGGCTATTGGCAGATAGCGATGACAGCCTCTGACCGTGAGAAGACGGCATTTTGTACGCCACGGGGTCTCTGGCATTTCAAAACGATGCCATTTGGCCTGTGTAATGCGCCCGCTACATTCCAGCGAGCCATGTCAGGGATCCTGCAGGAGGAGATACAACAAGGCCGTGTGAAGGTGTATTTGGACGATGTGCTTGTCGACAATGGAAACTTTGAGGAGCATCTGCAGTGGCTGAGGCGGGTGATGAATGTAATGAGAAAGGCTGGAGTGAAATTGAACCCGAAGAAGCGCCATCTCTTTGCCAGAGAAGTAAAATACCTCGGATTTGTGATTTCAGGGCAGGGTATAGCCGCAGACCCATAGAAAATATTAAAGGTAGCTGAATGGCCAGTCCCAACTTTTTTTTTTTTTTTTTTTATAAAGCATTTATTCTTTCATAATTTCGTCATAACACAATATACATTTCATAAGCCAAATGCAACAGCTCCCTTTAAGAAAAAATCTTGTGCTGGGAACTGGAGCGTCTTAACCCTAGTTACAATTTCCTTAACCTGGTAATTAGCAATATTATTGTAATACAGTTTCCAGATAGTACATAAAAATGTTCATAACTTCAGTTTAGAATAGATACAGTAATCATAATAACATAATTGATTTTTATTTTTTATTTTTTAAACACTGTAGGCTAACAAAAATATTTTCTATTAAAGTATACTAAAATAATACACCTTGATTAATTTTTTAAATACGTGCAAAGGTAGTTTTTCTTGTTTCACAAGGTCATGTGGAAGTAAGTTATATAATATTATCCCTTTGTGAAAATATAGTCTTTGAGCTGCTGTAGTTTTCAGTTTAAAAGCTTTCAGCGTTACTTTGCCCGCGCTCCGTGTGCCAACCTCAACCCTTTCTAATTTATTTTCTATATATTTTTTGTGAGTATAAATCAAAGTGGTTTTCTCTATTAGATTAAAAATGTCAATAACTTTAAATTCTCGAAATAATAAATTAGTAGGAAAGGTTCTCTTTTTTTTTAGTAAAATTTTTATTAGAGTTTTTTGTATAATTGAAACAGGTTGGATTTTGGTTTTATAGGCTGAACCCCACACCGGCAACGCATAAATAAGTAGCGACTGAACTATAGCGTAATAAAATTGCCTTTTTAATTTTATGCCCATGAAGTTTACTCCTCTACAAATTGGTATTAACTGTCTAAGCTTTGTTGATAAAATTTTTATATGCTTCTCCCAAGTTAGGCACTGATCTATTACCACTCCAAGATACTTAGTTTCTCTTACTTGTTCTATAGCTGGACATTTACAATTTTCTTTACAGCCGTGATCTGCATGGCATATAATCTTTCCAAAGTTTGGGATGGATGCTGCTAGCCAAGAGAACAACATAAAGTGTGTTTTAGCGTAATTAAGCTTTAGATTCTTCAGTGTCAACCATTTATTCAATTCAGTGATATTTCTTGCTGCTTTCTCTTTAACATCTTCCCATGATTTTCCTCTATCATCGCCGAGTCATCAGCAAAACAAATCACTTCCCCGTCTATGTTCCTCGTAAATACACCATTACAATATATAATGTATAGTAATGGGGCAAGGACTGTGCCTTGAGGGACACCATATTGAAATGAGCACGGATCACTAATATAATCATCAATTTCAACTCTTTGCTCACGATTCGAAAGATAGCTCTGCACCCATCTTATAAAATTTGGGTGAAAATTCTGCGATATTAGCGTCTGAACAAGATGTGTGTGGGGTACAGTATCAAAAGCTTTCGTCATGTCCTTGAATACAACTAATACTTTTTCTCCCGCGTCTAGAGCTAACGTAATTTTTTCTACGAGGCACATGATTGCATCAAGAGTACTCTTACCCGCTTGAAATCCAAACTGATTTTCATGAATAATTTTTTGATTTTTCATAAATTCCAAAAGGTAAATTTTCAACGCTTTTTCTATAATTTTTGCAATATTTGATAGCAACGAGATTGGTCTATAGTTATTGATTGATTTAGGATCACCAGTCTTGTACAAAGGTGTAATTTTGGCACTTTTATAGATATTCGGGAAAATTGCTGTTTTACAACTAAGATTTATAATATGAATAAGTGGATTAATTATGTACTCTTTAACTTTTTTCAGAGTTTCCACTGTGACCCCATCAAACCCCGGGCTAGAACCCCCCCTCAACCCATTAATTATCCCACTTACTGCCTCTTCAGATATCTTCCAAAATGGTGCACTTTCATTGGATTGCGGTATGGTTGGATCTGCACACACCACAGATTTATCAGCTAGTTTCTCTCCAATGCTAGAGAAGTGGCGATTGAATACATCCACAATTTGCTTCCCATCCTTATCCAAGTATAATAAATTTCCCTGATCTAATATTTCATTAATATCTGTCCCCTTTTTATGCCTTCCCAGTGCTTCATTAATTGCCTTCCAACGTGCCCTCATATTATTTCCTGCCTTATCTATCTTCCAAGCAAAGTACGAATCTCTAGCAATTCTTATTAACCCATTCAGCTTATTTCGGAACCTATTGTAGCGAGCTATCAGATGCCGATCAAAAGGTGATTTTTTACGTTTGAAACTCAATTTTTCTTTCTCCCTAATACTCTTAAGTAAGCCTGCTGTAATCCATGGTTTAATCGCTCTAATCCTATTCGATTTAACCTCCAATTCCGTGCTAGCTTCAATATGGGCATTTAAAATTTCGTGGAAACATTGTGCAGCTTCATTGACGTCTTCAGAATTTAAGACTCTACCCCAAGGTTCATTTTTTATTTTGTCAATTAAATGTGCATAGTTTATTTTAACCTTTCTCTGTTTTGCCAATTTTTGTTGTACTTTTCCAGGCTCCTTCATTTGGCCACCAATCAGGCATAATAAACTACTGTAATGATCTGTCACTAAGGACTTCCACACTATCCCCATAATGTTCTCATATTCCTTATAACCTTTTTCGTCCCGTAATAATATATGATCGAGACAACTCTCACTATCCTTTCTAGTTACCTTATTTATACATGGAACAAACCCTAGCTCCATCAACGCATTTAAGTAGTAATTTTTCAGGTCTTCATCCATAGAATTTTCGTTAATATCAATATTTATGTCACCTAGAATTATGTCAATACATTCCATATTATGTTCCTTATTGCAAATATCCCTCAATTCATCTATGAACTTATAAACATTCAAATTGCTTGGTGATCGGTAAATACATATCAGCCTATATAATTTATCCTCAAACTTAAACATACACATGTAACAACATGCACCTTCGAGTTTTAAGTCTTTAGTTTCTATATTTTTGCATCCATCTTCTAAAAATACTGTTATGCCACTGCTTCTGTTTATATGAGTGGATGAATTAAAGGATTTATAATTGGGTATATTTTGAATTATACTTTGTGCACAGTTCCAGGTTTCAGTAAGACATATAACATTTGGTTTTTTCGAAAATAAAGTTAAGTTCAAAAGAAATTCGTCAAAATTTTTACTTAGACTTCTAATATTTGTATTAAGTAACAGAAAATCTTTTTTATGGCTATAAAGCAGATCATTTAAGGCTTGAATATCACTGCAATCAATTTCGACCAATGGGTCTGCAATCAGATTAATTTCATCTATGGGAAAATCCATAATTTAGTAAAAATTTATCTGACCTTTTTGAAGAGAGTACCCTGTTAGGTTACTCCGTACCATAAAGTGCTTCATCATAATCATCTTCCCATTACTTCAGTGAAGGAAGTAAGAACATTTCTTGGCGTTGATAATTTTGCCAAAATAGTTGCTCCACATATGCCCTGCAAGATGGTAAGGCAGAGTTCAAATGGAGTTACGAATGTCAAAATGCTTTTGAAGATATCAAGTCTGTCCTTACCAAACCCCCAATTCTAAGCCATCCAGTTCAGGGAGCAATGTTTACTCTGGACACTGATGCTTCAGATAAAGCGGTCGGAGCAGTACTATCACAGTTACAGGAAGGCAATGAACGTGTAATTGCTTATTTCAGCAAATGTCTATCTAAACCTGAGAGGAATTACTGCACAACACGGAAGGAATTGTTAAGTTTAATTAAGGCACTTCATCATTTCCAGTTGACAGTGGGGAAGAATTTATTGTTCAGACAGACCACGCCTCGTTGCTATGGCTAAAAACCTTCAAGGAACCTGATGGGCAGCTGGCACGATGGTAGCAGATCTTGACCCCATACAACTACAAGATGGTGCATCGACCTGGTAGGGAGCACCTAAATGCTGATGGGATGTCGAGAAGGCCTTGTGCTGATGTGGGGTGCAAAAATTGTCTCCGACAGGAAATGAAACAAGGCAGCCAAGTTGATGTTCAGAGAATAAGACTGGAAGTTGAAGGTGAATCATGGATTACCGCACAGAAAGCAGATCCTGAGTTGCGCCCTGTGTACACCTGGGTTGAGGAGGGTAAGCCGCTATCATGGCAAATTGTCTCACCTCTTGGACCAGTTTCAAAAAGCCTTTGGGCCATGTATGGAAGCCTTAAAATTTCAGATTGTATCTTGGTACGGATTTGGGAAAATGATGCAGGCACCCAGATTTTAGAGCAGATTGTGGTACCTCATGCTAGAAAGGAGGAGGTTCTGAGTGCCAGCCATGGGTTGGGACACTTCGGTTGCAGGCAAACATTGGGGGTAATCCGAGAAAAGTTCTACTGGCCTGGACTCCAGAAGGATGTAAAACTACACTGTGCCACTTGTGATACATGCCGAAGAAGACACAACCCCAAAGGAAAAGCGCCAATGAAATCACATACCAGTGGAGAGCCATTTGAACGGATAGGAATGGATATAATTGGACCTCTTCCTGTGACGGATCAAGGAAATAGGTACATTGCAGTAGTAATTGACTATTACACAAAATGGCCGGAAGCGTTCCCTATTACAGACGTCAAAGCGGATACGTTGGCTCGAGGATTGATAGACACCGTAATTTCAAGATTTGGGGTCCCAAGAGGCCTTCCCACAGACCAAGGAACCGGCTTTGAAGCTACAGTGTTTAAAGAGGTGATGAAGATGCTCCAAATTCACAAAATGAGGAGTGCACCAGGTCGGCCCCAGAGTGACGGCCTCGTTGAACGTTTCAACAGGACTTTATGGAACATGCTCGCCAAAACTATTGAGAACAATCAACGGGAATGGGATCTGTGGCTACCATGTATACTCCTTGCAACTGCACATTCATCAACAGGCTTTTCTCCAGCGGAGTTGACTCTAGGACGTGCGTTGACTCTACCAGTTCACTTGCTGGTTGACAGAAGACTAGACGAGAACGTGCCAATAACGATGTACGCACAACAGCTGCAGGAAAAGCTGCGCCAGAGTCACGAACCGACACGGAACCAGTTATTGCAGGTTGTAAGAGATAGTAAGAAGCGTTACGATGTTAGAGCAGAGGCACCTAGGTTCACAGTGGGAAACAAGGTCTGGTATTTCTGGCCCCAACGCAGAGTAGGTGTCTGCCCAAAACTTCAGTCAAATTGGATTGGTCCCTGTCAGATCATGAAAAGCCTGAGCGACGTCGTTTTCAGAATACGACTGCCAAATCAAAGACAAGGATAGTCCACGCAGATCATCTGGCCAGTTATGGTCTAGAACTAAAGAAGAGGGAGGATAGTATTAGGAGTTAGGGACTACCTAACTCCAGTGTATATGATGATTACCCACCACGTTTTTGAATTGTTGATGATTGTTACGAAATATAAAAAAACTGTTGTTGTGTTTTGCATCTCAAGCAAGACAGTTGTTTCCCATTCTGTTATTTTATACTTCGCCCTTCAAATCCTTTTACAATATATTAAGTGTTTCTCTCCTTCTAATTTCTCATCCTGTATAAATATTTATCCATTATATCACCACGAGTGCCTTCCTTTCCACAATACATAAATATATATACAATTTTGGGCCGAGAACAATAGCTACATTTCCTTCGAAAATTCGCTAAAACACGAATGGCATGATCTTCTTCGAGTTGAACAGACGTTGGCAGAAGTTTCTAAAGAACGCTGAATTAAAAATAAAATGCAATGAATGTTGACTATTATCTGCCTAATTTCTAAACAATCCGTGAATTTTTGGTGAATTCTGAACTCTTGGTTATTATTTCCAATCCCCAGTGTGATCCGAGTCCCATCGCTGATCTGAGGTCGGCTGACCTCCATCGGGTCAGGTCATTTAAGGTCAACTGCCGAACTCTTTTGTGAGTTCCTGAGGGGATTGGAATGTAAGCTTCATGAGTCCGCCGCGGGTGTCTTATTGATTATGGACAATGCTAAAATACACCGATCTACTTTAGTGAGAGATTTAATCTTCTTCTCCAATGGACATCAAATTCTTGCCTCCATATTCTCCTATGCTAAACCCTGTGGAACAGGACTTCTCAAAAATAAAGACGAAAGCAAGAGAGTTCTTAAGCTGTCAAGGTGAGCACCAGCTTCCAGAAGTTATACAGCAAAGTTTGCTTTCAATCACACTTCAAGATTGTGCGAATTATGTAATGGACATGATTTTATTATTGCCCAACGCAGCAGCAGGCCATCCACTTCATTAGTCCGTTAGAACTACTCTCATAATAAAGCACATCCTTCAAATGTTCAGACTTCAATAGTTAAATTTTCTTTATCGCTTATTTCAAATACCACTGCATTTATTGAATGAGTTTAAATAAATTTGTAAAAGGTTTAAATAAATTTGTAAAAGGTTTAAATAAATTTGTAAAAGGTTTGAATTATTTTGTAAAGGGTTTAAATTATTTTGTGAAGGGTTGAAATAAATTTGTAAAATATTTATTTCAGTTGTAAAAAGAGAATATTTCAGTTGCGTTTATATAGCATTTAATGCTATATAAACGCAACTGAAATATTCTCTTTTAAGGGATTTCTTTTGAACTTACATGTTGTTTTAGGTGTTGGATGCATGCAGTCGTTTTACTCGTACGCCAAATAAATGAAACTACGAACGTACTACCTACTATCGTGCTCAGTACAGCATTAAGAAAACGCTAACGATTTTTCCCATTAGAACAAGCTGTGCTGGGAATTATTGAAGCCGTTCCATAGGATACTCCAATTGATTGGATAACTTACCCCGTCACCCCCGCTGTCTTCATTCTTAAATTGTAATAATCCGTTTCAACTTTCTTTTCAAACTCACATTTAACAACCGTAATATTGTGGCAAATATCGTGATGATGTACATACAAAATTGACCAAAGAAAGAAAAATTTACACTGGGGGCCCAGTGTGTTGGGATTTACGTTTCAAGATACGTATATTCAGAAAATCGAATAAAAAAAGTGCAAATTCTTTACACAACGGTTTATTATCAATTTTGTGCAGATCACCCTTCTGTCTAGATCACTTATTTGAATTTTTCGAGACATGAAATCTTCAAAATTCGTTTTGACCCTGTTTGGGCTGGTAGGTAGTAGGTATTACTTGCCCCAACAGAGTGCTCACCATGATGGCTGGTGGGAGCCGTTGTTCGGCTGTCCAACCTGTTCCCCCGTCCCAGCTCGTTGATAAAGACCGATTGTTATCACTATCAAAGTTGCTGTACTGTTATCATCATTATAATACCGTTTGTTTTATCGAGTTTCATCCGTTCTCGTGTGAAATAAAAAAGAGTTGTTATCCGGTGTTTATTACTCGTGATTATTTCGTTTACCCGTTCAAACATTTTGGTGCCGTAAACCCGCGGATTGTGGTTAATGTCGAGCGTGTCCGAATTTAACCTAGTTTACCTCGTGAGTTTACCGTTTTACCGTTTTACCGTCGTTTTTACCCGTTTTTCGCGTTCTACCGTCCAATAATGCCGCCAAAAGGAATTATGAAGCGTAGATCCCGTCAATCGGACCCGGATTTTCCGCCGGACGATGCGGTTGTTCAATCGGTTCATCCAGTTTCATCTGCGTATGATGTCGTCAAGAATAAGTCTATTCAACTTGATCCCGCCGTTTTTGATCTGCTGAGTGCCCCTCAGCAAGACCTGTTGAAAAACATCAGACGTTGGTCAATCAGGGCTAATGCAGTTCTGAAACGACAACCGGTAAGTGCACTGGCGGAGTTTATCAAGGACGATTTCCGTCGAGGAAGAATGTTCCTCGATGCCGTTGAGGAGGCTCAGTTCGATCAGCAGATCGAGGAAAATCTGCTTAATCAGGTAACTTCTGTTGTTGTAAGTTTGGCTGAGCGCCTCCCCGTTGAAATTAATCCAGTTAGCGCTAAGAAAGAGGTTGATGACGAAGTTGTTCTCAGTCATGAACACGCTTACGCTCAGATTAAAATGATGAATCAGCTGCTCACAACCGTCCCGTTATTTGAAGGTCAAATCTCCCGCTTTGCGGAGTTTAGGAAACTGTTTGATGGTGCAGTTCATAACATGAAGCACATACCCGATGAAATTAAATTTGAGAAACTGTTGAGCAAGCTTTCTCCCGATCTCCGATCATCATTTGCCGGTAGCAGCTATCAGCAGGCTTATGACGCCCTGGTAGCGGAAAATACCTCAAAATACCGTTTGGCTCGTTCAGTATTTGCGCAGAGCATACATTTACCCCGTTTGGAAAGGCCCAACGTTGCTGACTTGGAACATTTCCACAACGATGCTCGTTCATGGGTAGGATCAATGCTCGACCTCCCCACTCCCAATCTTCGGGACTACTTATTGTTTGAAGCCCTGTTTTTTCGCTTATCCGCTGAGCTCAAAGAGAAGTTCAACCGGGAGGTGATGGAACAAATGGATGCCATCCCCTCTCACTCTGATCTGCTTCGGTTTATTGGAAAGGAGCTAAGGATAGCTCGACTAGTCCCAGAGGAGAAGCAGGGGAATAAACAAGCTCCAACCACTGTTCAGAGAGCCCGTTCACCCTCACCGTTCCGCTTGTCAGCCGTTCCAGCCACCAGTTCCACTCCACAGCCGTCACCCGCTCGTAGTGCTGCTCACCCTGCTCCCAGTCGTGCAGTAAAATGCAATTATTGTAGGAAGGATCACTTCCTGTTCCGTTGCCCAGAGTTCAAGGAACTGAGTGTACCTGAGCGCATACAAACCGTTAAGAAGCTACGGGCATGCCAGAACTGTTTCTCCACACTCCACCGGGTGGAAGCATGCCGTTCAGACCGAAGATGCCACTGTGGGCAGCCGCATCATCCCTGGCTCCACCTACTGCTTCCAACCGTTTCTAATCGCCCGGTTTCACCTGGATCAAACTCAGGTAGTTTCGTTTCAACGCACAATTCACCCGCTTCAAGACCCGTTCAAGAAGAAGAAGAGAGGGCCATGATGAACTACCATCCCATGAGTTCAAGCCAAAGGTCCCTTTGTTTCAGCCGTTTGTCCCCCTCTCCCCCCATAGAAACATCAGCCCCGTTATGAAGGTACGACGGCGTTCAGCCGGTTCCTTCCAAGGTATCATTGGTGAGCACTACTGCCAGGAGCCCACTACCCGTTAAGTCTTTAACCGTTAAGAGTTCAGCCGTTCGACGTCAACTTGTAGGTAATGTTAGGCGCATGTTAGCACCTAGGAATAATTTCAGGGGCCTGTTTCCTGGGATTGAGTCATCCAAATTAGGCGTGGCTGGCTCATCCCAACCCGTTAGTAAAATTGACGTCACCCGTAAGTCCTGTTTAAAATTATCTCGTTTTGGGCTCACCCCTACTGCTGTAGTCCCCCTTTCCTCCTGTAGAGGGGAAATAATTAAATTCAGAGCTTTGATTGACTCAGGAAGTGAAGTCAATATTGTTTCCCCGTTAGTAGTGAAGAAGTTGGGACTCCGTTTGATTCCCATGAAGGGCAGTTTACAGGGAATTGGGAGTTCTTCAAACCCCATTCACAGTTCCGTTACTGCTCAGCTTCACACACGTTCTGGTAGGGTAATTCCTTTTGAAGCGCTCGTTATGGAGAGCCCCCTTTCGCCATTGCCCAGCCGTAGTTGGAACCCTGCTTTATGGCCCAGTATCACATCCATGGAAACCCAACTTGCTGACCCACAGTTTCACACTGCTCACTATGTTCAGGCTATTCTCGGAGCTGACATTTTTTCCCGATTGCTTCCCCGTTCCTCTGAGGTTGGTCTATGGGAAACTGACTTGGGAACTCTGGTTACTGGTGCCACTCCACCCGTCTGTAAAAAGTCCGTTCAATTCAGCCGTTATGCGCATCAAATGAAATACTCCAGCGAAGAGCCAGTTAACAAGATAGAGCCCCACCCCTTCCTCGTTCAAGCTAGATTCCAGGCCGCTTATCCCTGCTCACAGGGACCCCATGTTTTCACTGTTCCTAAATTCTTGCCTAAGGACTACCACTCGCAAGTTCTTAAGGAGCTCTCTACCGTTTTGGAGGTAGTAGCTGCCAATCCTAAACCCCAACGGAAGCCGTTTCCCCGGTTCCCGTTCAGCAATCAAAATGTTAAGTCTACTGTTAGTCAAGTTAAGCCCAATCACTCAACCCCTGTTCGAAATCTATTTTCTGTAGCTCCACCCATGGAACTTGTTGAGAACCCAATTAGTTTGTTCCAGCTCGCAGCCCAGGTCTGCACGTCTGATTTCCAATTGGTATCTCCCAGTGTAGTGTGTTTCCCAATCAAAGATGAAGATATACCTGCACCTACCGATGAAGTTTCTGTTAAGGTAGCAGCTGTTCCCGTTTCCACTGATGATCTGTTACGCCAGATGTTTGAAATTGAGTCTGTTGAACCCGTCTCCCCTTGGACGCCTGAGGATCATCAGGCTGAAAACCGTTTTTTGAAATCAGTTAGTAGAGATAAGTTTGGTCGCTACACTGTTGCTCTTCCGTTGTCTGAGTCTCCCACTGCTCTGGGTGAGTCCAGACACATTGCTTTAAGACAATTGTATAGGTTGGAAGCCAGACTAAAACGTAACCCTGTTTTAGCCACTGCTTACCGTTCGTTCATGGAAGAATATACCCAATTGGGACATATGAGGCTGTTAAGCTCAGAAGAAATCCCCCGTTCCCCCAATTATTACATTCCTCATCACTCTGTTCATCGTGAAGGTGATCCTGTTGCAAAAATCCGCGTAGTATTTAATGCGTCTCAGCGCACTTCCAATGGCCGGTCTTTGAATGAAATTCTGCTAGTTGGACCAAAAATGCAACCCGATATATCCGTTATGGTAACCCGGTTCCGCTCTTTCCGCTATGTTTTTATATCTGATATACGACAAATGTTTAGGCAGATTCAACATCCAATTGAGGATCAGGACCTGTTAAGAATAGTTTGGCGCAACTCCCCTGATCAACCTGTTCAAGATTTCGCCCTCACAACTGTTACCTACGGAACTGCTTCAGCCCCCTTCCTAGCTAACCGGGTCATCCGTCACTTAGCTGATGAAAATGAGGAAAGTTACCCAATTGCTTCCAAATTGTTGAAGGAAAATACGTACATTGACGATGTACATGGTGGGGGGAGTTCCCTGCACTCAGCGTTAGAGGCTAGGAATGAACTGATATCACTGTTAGCTACTGCTGGGTTGGAGCTCCGTAAGTGGGCCTCCAATTCTGATCAGTTGCTTTCTGGTATTCCAGAAGAGCACCGGCTTGCCCCCTCTGTTCCTGTTTGTCTGACCTCCGATGATGAAAAGCCATTAAAAATGTTGGGAATCTCCTGGAACCCTACCACTGATGAGTTTTACTTTAAGGTTCCCGTTTCTCTTACTGTTCACACCAAGAGAGAGTTAGCTAGTCAAGTTGGAAGGATCTACGATCCCGCTGGGTGGATTATGCCAGTTTCTGTTCAAGCTCGTTTCATTCAAAGGGAGATTTGTCGTTCAAAGTATGATTGGGACGATCCGTTACCAGGTTCATTTGTTCATGATTGGGCTGCCCTTGCTGATACCCTCAATTTGCTTCAGTCTGTTTCCATCCCTCGTCACATACGAGTGGATGCCCCCGTTCAATGGTTAGTAGGATTTGCGGATGCCTCCGAAAAGGCCTATGCTGCCACAGTTTATCATGTATCTCAGATGAACAGTGAATTTGCTGCCCGTTTAATTTTGGCTCGAGCAAAAATCGCTCCAATGAAGCCTCAGTCAATTCCCCGATTAGAACTGCTAGCGGCGGAACTATTGGGTAAAACCATGACTCGTGTCCGTTCCGAATATCCTTCTGTTCCCAATTCTGCAATAATTGCCTGTTCTGATAGCACAGTTGCCCTATCCTGGCTCACCGCTGACCCCGCTCCCGTTTGGAAGGTATTTGTGGGTAACAGGGTTGCTCGAACCCTGTCCCACTTGCCCAAAGAGCACTGGTTCCATGTCCGTTCTGCTGACAACCCCGCTGATGTTGCCTCCCGTGGAGCCAAACCTGATCAGTTAGTGAACTGTTCCTTGTGGTGGAATGGTCCAGATTGGTTGGCTTCCGACCGTTCCTTGTGGCCAGTGAGGAGGATTCGCCCTGATTTGAAACCCGATTCTGTTTCAAGTGAAATCAGAGCTTCATCGAGAGTAATAGCTGCAACTATTGTTGAGACTCCGTTTGAAGCCCGTTTTAGCTCTTATACTGTTTTGCGTCGAGTTACTGCTTGGATAATCCGCTTTATTAATAATTGTAAAATCCGCCGTTCCTGTTTGCTATCTCAGACTAGACCACCGTTAAGCACATCTGAGCTTCAGAAAGCCGATTCAGTTCTAGTTCGCCGTTCTCAAGGTCGCAGCTTGTCTGAGATCCAAGAAGCCACCATTAAAGGAGCTAAACCAACTAAACTGATGAAACAGTTGGCTATATTTTCCGATTCTGAAGGCACTCTCCGAGTAGGGGGTCGCTTATCAAATATGCCTGGGTCATTTGAGACACAGCACCCCGCTTTGCTTAAACCTTCTGATTTACTGGTACCGCTGCTCATCCGTTACGCGCACACTACATGCATGCATGTAGGGCCCAGAGCCACGCTGGCCCACCTGCGTACCCGATACTGGGTGATTGATGGGAGAAATGCCGTTAATCGTGTTTTAGCTGGGTGTACCCGTTGTTTTTCAATTAAACCGAGACCGTTTCAGCCCATGATGGGTCAGCTGCCTGAGGCCCGAGTCACCCGTGCCTTTGCCTTTGAGCAGGTTGGAGTTGATTTTTGTGGCCCGTTCACTGTTTCTATTGCCGGTCTTCGAGGAGCTCGAGCCGTTGAGGTTTACCTTGCCGTTTTTGTTTGTTTCACAACCAAAGCCGTCCATCTTGAAGTTGTTATGGATCTTAGTACCGATGGGTTTCTCCAATGCTTGGAGCGGTTTATGGGTCGCCGAGGCGTTCCTTCAGCTATTTGGAGCGACAATGGTCGTAATTTCCTGGGGTCATCCAACTTACTCAACCAAATCCGTTCTGCTAGCCCCCTTGATCATGTAGTAGCTGAACGACTCGCTAACCGAGGGGTGGAATGGAAATTCATTCCACCTAGGGCACCGCATTTTGGTGGGTTATGGGAGGCTGCCGTTAAGTCTGCTAAACGACTGTTGAAGGTCAATTTAAGAGACCAAACCACCACGCTTCAAACGTTCAGCACCGTTGCCATTAGGATTGAGGCCATTCTTAACAGCCGCCCGTTAGTTCACCAATCCTCCTCACCAGATGACATACTGGTACTTACCCCTGCTCATTTTCTCGTTCAACGCCCGCTTACTGCTTTACCTGAGAGCAATGTGTTTGACTTCAGCTCCCGATTAGCTCCTAAGTGGAAGTTTGTTTCTAATCTGGTAAGTCAATTCTGGAAGAAGTGGCACTCTGAGTACCTGTTAGACCTCCAGACCCGATCTAAGTGGAATACCCCTGATCGCCCTGCTACAGTGGGGGATGTAGTGTTGATTAAGGAAGACAATATTCCTCCTCTGTCATGGCCCATGGGTGTGATAGTGGACCTGATTCCTGGTAAAGATGGTGTAACCCGTGTAGCTAGAGTCCGGTCTGGTACTGGGGAGAAACTCCGCCCGTTAGTCAAGCTCTGCCCGCTACCAAAGGACTGTTAGTGCCCGTTTCTTAAATTTGTTAGAATGAGTGCCTCATTGTGGGGGGAGGATGTTTGGGCTGGTAGGTAGTAGGTATTACTTGCCCCAACAGAGTGCTCACCATGATGGCTGGTGGGAGCCGTTGTTCGGCTGTCCAACCTGTTCCCCCGTCCCAGCTCGTTGATAAAGACCGATTGTTATCACTATCAAAGTTGCTGTACTGTTATCATCATTATAATACCGTTTGTTTTATCGAGTTTCATCCGTTCTCGTGTGAAATAAAAAAGAGTTGTTATCCGGTGTTTATTACTCGTGATTATTTCGTTTACCCGTTCAAACAGACCCCTTGCCCTTGTCCTAAGGCCATGAAAAGTTTCGAGGATCATCGTGGGGTTGTTCTGAACACGTAGACCAAATTTCATAATTTTAGCACAGAGCTAACTGGGCACAGTGCCGCCTACGGCTGACGGACGGATTTTTTTAAATACGATTTTCAGAATTTACGTATCTTGAAACGTAAACCTTCAAATTTTGAGGGGGGGTTGAAAAAAATTTTTTTTGGTCGATTCCAATGGTTCATTATCAAAGATAGTAAACCAAAACCTCTGCAAATTCTTGACACGACGGTTTGCTATCTTCTTTATGCAGATTACCCTTCTGCCTACATCCCTAAATGGTAGAATGATTATTATCAATTATAGTAGATACGCAAATTTTGTATGTATATTAGGTAGGTATAACAATAGATAGGGCTTAAGTACACTCCACACCATCTGGGTAAGGGGGTACTCACGGGTTCAAAAAACATTCATTTTCAAATCTCCTCAACAACAATGAGGGCTCAAAGTTGGAGCAGATCGGAAGTCGTCAACATGAGGGTGAATCGTGAGTCCACAGGTCGGTTCAATGTCCATACTGGCCCAGCTGATTCGAACAGCACATGGTTTCAGGTATCGAGTAAATCAATCATAATTAATAATAATAAATGATATTTATTAATAGGTAACTAACAATAATTAATAATCATTCTCACTACTTGAAAAAATAATTAATAATTAAAGGTAATTCGTAATAATAATTAATCTAACATTTAGTGATCTACAGAAGGGTGATCTGTACAAAGATGATAAACCGTTGTGTAAGCCGCCAACGGCTTGCGTCTGCTCAAATTGCACATCTCATGGTCGCTCTGAGTCGCCTCCCTCTTGGACACACTTCCACAGCCAGAACTGCCCACCTGTGGTAGGGGTGCAAACGTAGCCCGAAGAGGGGACCAAAGGATCAAAAGGCCATTGCACCCCCTTCTTGTAAGGATGGGAAATCGATACGCAAAATCGACTTTTTGAATCGATTCAAAATCGAATCCAAAAGATCGATTTACCGAAAAATCGTCACAAAAGTATCTATCGGTTTTTTATGAAATCGATTTAAAAATCGGTTTCTAAAAAGTTATCATTTTTCTAATGAGATTCCTACTATTTTTTTAAAATAATTATCGTAATGAAGATTTTTTTTTTTTTTTTTCAAAATCGAACCTGAATCAATTTTCCTAAAATTTGTTGGCATAGGTAAAATCGATTTTTTTTTCTTTTCATTGTTTTGAAAAAATTGAAAGTGAAAAAGGTGTCTTATTTCTAGAAAAAAACAACATTTTTTGTATCAGTAAAAACATCAGGTCAAATAATTTAAATGATTTGAAACTGAAACCTCCTTTCTTCTTCTACGTTCTGATTCATTCATGGATGAATTAAATGAAAGTTCCTACTTCCATGGATTCATCCATGTCCAAAACCATTCACCCGTACAGATTTTTCCATCTTACGACGGAGAACAAAAAGTAAATTTTATTTTTGAGAAAATTCGCCGATTTTTCAAAAAATCGTTATTAAAGAATCGATTCAGATAAAAATCGACAACAAGAGTATCAATTCAAAAAATCGTTTTTTCATCAATAAAAATCGATTATTTTAAAAATCGGTAAATCGTTCCCCATCCCTACCTTCTTGGGGCCTGAGTATATACCTAGGCCATTTGAGAAGGTTGTTTCAGAACATCAACCTTGTGTTGTGCTGTGTTACAGGTGTTTGCTCTTAAAGTTACTCAGGCCTAAGTCTTTTCGCCACATGTGAAGTGTTGTTTGTAAACCGTTGCGTTTTGTGAAGGGACCGCGTTCGGTGACTGTGTAGGTACAATATCGGGATACGTTGTCCATCCTACCCAGGGAATGGTATCAGTGTGTCGCTCGCAAACGTTCAGTGTGTCGGTGAACGTTCTCCTTTTAAACCCTAAACATTCCGCCCACCCTTGAACTCCTATATCAGTTTGCGACGAGAGGTGCATTTCTCCTGCAGTTCTTCCCCCCCCCCCCCCAACCCGGTAATACATAATAGACTGAAAATCCACAAAAGTTCATGTGTGCAGCTGAAATCCTCTCTTCTCTCTGGACACTGGTACCTTAGCAACTTTATTATAATCTTAGACTTTGTGTAAACACACTGACTCATGCTTGACCAGTCTTAGTAACATCTAATTTAAGTTTACTTCGTTCATGTTTCATATTTCTTAGTTACATTTAATTTGATTTTACTTACTTACATAGTTCTTGTTCAGTTTCTGAGATACATTTAAATTACGTTTACTTCGTTCATGTTTAGTTTCTGAGTTACATTTAAATTACGTTTACTTCGTTCATGTTTCTTGTTTGGTTTAATTACATTTCCTTTTGAAGATGCTTGTTTATTAGACATTCACCTGATACTGACTCTGGTACTACCAATACTCAAATCATTTACATCATTCTACTGTTCAGTCAGCAATAGTCAGAGAGTGGTGGCTTACAGTTGTGTCAAGAATTTGCGGAGTTTTTTTAATTTTTTTCATTTTGTGCTTCCCAGAAATGCAGTCTTTTAATCTCATATCACTTTTGAAACAATAATAATAATAATATTGTTACTACGATTGCTTTACGACCCAATCATAGTAACAAGGGATGAAGCCTCAACTCTCCAGTCTAACAGAACGGGTTTCTACTCAGAAGTGACTTATCTGCCACGCAAGGTTAAGGCCACTAAGAATATATAATTAGATCTTCGAAACTACTTGATGTAGTTCTGTTCTACCTTACCTAGAGCCCTCTTCATATTATTTTATAATTTTCTGATAACAGAGATGGGCTCAGTTAGAAAGAGATGCATCAAAATCGACGGTCCTTACGTCAATAATTTTGGGAATCGTAGTCAACTCACCTCGTTATCAATAGAAGAGAGTTTTGATAAAAGCATCTGACGCTTTTGGTTGAAAAGATCGCGGAACATGTCGGTCGTACTTTGCGAAGAGGCGTCAGCGTCCATCGAGTCTGCTGTGAGCCTGAAAGATGGAGGTGCGACCGCAGGCTGAGATTCCATATCTGAAACAGTCGTATTGTGAACCTCAATGATTCGATTGCGATTTATCAGGAATTATCAACAGAATAACAAAATTAGGATTTGAGAGACATGTCATTGTAGCAATAGCATGTTATTGACCCAAAAGTCATGTATGGCTCGATGGGAATGTTCGAAAATAAGAACTTGGAGCATGCAAAATAGGCAAATATAGCTAAGGATTTACGCAGTGGCGGCTCTTCAAGGTAGGCACCGCCTACCCTGAAAAAAGAGAGAAAAAAAGTCTGATCTTCCTAGGTTAAATTTTTTCCTACGAGAATGAATTCCTTTCACTTCTTCTGTCCACAATTATTGTGCTTGGAAAAGCTAGAATTCCAACTAATCAAACCGGGTGTGAAGAGAAATCAAACCGTTAGAACCGTTCAGCCCGTTGGAACTAGGGATGGCCGATACCGATCGCGATTAATCGAAAGATCGATTATTTGCTACCGATACACCGTCTTAATCGAATCGATTAATTTTAAAAACGATTATTACAGAATCGATTGTTTGAAACCGATTTAAATCGGTATCGGAGGTTAAACTAAAAAATGCAAAAAACTTGTGCTAAGAGCGCTAATGTTTGCCTCACTTGCCGGGCCGGCGATGTCTGCGCACAGAAAACCCTACTATACTACGTGTCTGCGGCTCTACTGTGACTGCGTGACTGCCCGACTGCGCTGGCACGGAGCGCAGCTCAACCCCCACCACTTTGTCCACTCCCACCCGACGAGCGCACGGCCGCGCAAACATAAACAAAATGCAAGACAAGACAGACAGAAATTAAAGAAGTGAGTCACAAATGGCAAGATAACAGGAAGAAGTGTTTTGATAAAGTTAAATGGGATTTCATCAGATCCAACTGCATTAGAGGTAACTACACAGAAAGATGAGAAAACATCATCCTCCGTTACGTTGTGAAACGGGAATCCATCCCAGTCATCAGTGATGGTACTCAAAGCTGAAGCAGGTTGGTTGGCACAAAAATGACAATTAATTTCGTTTAAGCTGAAATCAACTACACCATCGTCCTTTGTCTCCCTCCCCACCAATCCCAGATTCCTCAGATTATTCCAGACTACTTTGGATGATAGTTTAGGATCCAAAGAATTTTCAATATTCAACCTCTTGGCATTTCTAACGAGAGTTTTGGTTTTGTTTCGCTGGACCCTATAAGCTTCCCAGTCAGCCTCGCGCTTGCCACCCTCTTTCCATTTGGTATGTAGTTTATCTCTGAGTTTTATATTTCGCTTTATTTCTTTCGAAAACCAAGGAGTAGACGGATGTTTTAACCTGATTTTACGTTTTGGAGCAAACTGGTCAAGTAAAGTCAGTAGAAGACAAACTATGAGACTTAGCATATTGTTAACATCAGACAGAGAGTAAATTGATGTCCAAGGCAGTGCCTCACATTGCCTCAAGAGATCTCCCTCATTGACAGATTTAAAAGAACGTGCATAAATTATCTGTTTCTTCAATTTAGGAGGAGCGATTTTAAGAGAGGCAACAATGAGGTTGTGCTGAGAGACACCTGGGACATCGAATTTGGAAAATCCTTCAACTTTGTTCGTATCGTTCACAACAATTACATCTATAGCACTAGCAGAGTGACTAGTATTATGTGTGCAACCGAGAGGCAGAGAACACAATGACATTGAATTTAGAAGTAGGTGTAAATTATTAAAGTTGGAAAGGTCATAAGCAGGATTACAATAATTGTAATCCTGCTTATGACCTTTCTAACGATACCGTCATGAATTATTCAGGTCCCCCATTAGGATGACGTTATCGTAAGATGAAATTAGGGAGCTAAGTGGTGATTCCAATTCGGAGATTTGTATGGAACGTACAGGGGGGCGGTAGACTACACCGACTAAAATTTTAGTTCTATTCAGATAAATTTCTACAAACAGGAATTCTACATGACAATTGTTTGAGTACAACACAGTTTTGCTCTTGAGGCCATCAGCAACATAAAGAGCCACACCTCCACCCTTGCACCTTGCATCAAATTGAATTGTATGATCTCGTTACTTTTGAATTGTATCTTGTTCTCCATTCAACTCTCTTTTGCTTCAAATTGAACTGTAAGATCATGTATCTTGTTTTAATTCAATTCTCTTGACATGTTACCAATGCTGGATTTTAAGCTACTATCGTAGGTTATCTTGTGTCAACCTTTCTTGTTTGAATTCCGGCTCTAGTGGAATGCACGATGGGATGCCTTTGTTGGGTCCCTCGTACTTATCACTTCCTAGAAAGATACGGAGAAGATATAGAGGGGTAGAGCTGGGTTCACATCGAGACAGAATTCCGGACGTAAATCCGGTACGGCAACACGTTTTCTGAAGTGAACTTCATACGGCAACGGAATCATAACCTTCGTTTCCCACTCTTCATCTGCATCATTTTCAAATTTCTAGCTATTATCAATAATTAATCATCTATCATCAATAATTTATGGATGAGCTATGTCCAAATACTTACCATCTGGTGGTTTTAAATGGGTTGAAAATGCTGATATTGAAAAGATCGATGATGAATCCCCCAAAGGTTATTTTCTGGAAGTTGACTTGGAATATCCTAAAGAACTGCACGATTTACATTCGGATCTACCACTTGCACCAGAAAACAGAATCAGAAATACAAAATTACCTAAATTAATGACAACTTTGTACGATAAAGATAAATACGTTTTGCACTATAGGAATTTGAAGCAATATTTGAGCATGGGGATGAAACTAAAGAAAGTACATAGAGCACTGGAGTTTGACCAATCTGACTGGTTGAAAATCTACATTGATTTCAATACGGCACTGAGAACCAAGGCCAAGAACGATTTTGAGAAGGACTTTTTCAAACTGATGAACAACAGCGTATTTGGGAAAACGATGGAGAATATTAGGAATAGAGTTTCCATAAAGATGTGTTCGAATGTAAGGAAACTGGAGTCATTGATAGCAAAACCAACGTTCGATCACAGAACAATATTCACAGAAAACTTAGCAGCAGTTCACATGAAAACAACCGAGATTCTGTTCAACAAACCCATCTATGTTGGTATGAGTATTCTAGACATTTCAAAAACTCTCATGTACGACTTCTACTACAACACAATGAAGAAGCAGTACGGAGAAAATGTCAAGCTTATGTATTGTGATACTGATAGCCTGATTATGGACATCAAGACTGAGAACTTTTATTCTGACATTAAAAACAACATGATTGATCAGTTTGATACATCTGATTATCCGAAAGAAAATGTCTACGGGATACCTCAAGTGAACAAAAAAGTACTTGGAAAATTCAAAGATGAATTGAACGGAAAAGGAATGGAGGAATTCGTTGGACTGAGATCGAAACTTTACGCTCACAAAACATTTGAAAATCAAAAGGAAACCAAGAAAGCCAAAGGAGTAAAGAAAAACGTTGTTGAAAAGGACATTAGATTTGATGATTTCAAGGAATGTCTCTTTACAAAAAAGTCTAAACACAGGAAACAAATCGTCGGTCTCAGTGCAACACCACGTATCATACACTTTTGTGAAAAATGAGTTTTATGTATCATTCGATGCGGAATCTCGCGGCGGATCGATTGAACTACTCAAAATCTTAATTTTCTCGAAAGAAAGCGCTGAAATCGCAGTTTGAGCAACACCACGTATCAGAAATGCAACGGTAACACCACGTATCATCACGAGTTCCCGTTGAAAAGTCATGAGTGTCGGTGATGGTCTCCAACAACGTGAGTATTATTTGATAAATTGCCTTTTTCCAGCTGTTTCTTTGTGTTATTCTGATAGATTAATAGTTACTGAACCTGTAGTGAACAAAAACGGGAGAACCCTTTACGAAATTAGCTGAATAATAATAGGGTTAGCTCATCGAGCCTGATACGTTGAGTTGTACCATGTATGATATGTGGAGTTGCCCGCATCAAGCCTTCGAGTGAAGATGAGTTGAATTTAAATTTTATTACCATATCATGTGGCTAAGAAAGATGCTGCAAGACTAGAAAAAGACAAAGAAGCTGCCTTAAGATCTCATGGCCGTACAACCATTACCTAGCATACGTGCCAGCGCAGCATACTACAAACTGAAGCTGTGTATTCATAATTATACAGTCTTCAACCGTGCAACGAAGGACTCAAAGAATTACTGGTTCGAGGAAACACAAGGAACGTTGTGTGCGTCTACTTTTGCGTCGTGCCTCACTGACTACATTGAAGAATTGCTCAATTTGAAAGCAGTGCCTATGATAATTTATTCTGACGGCTGCACAGTGCAAAACCGTAATTCGGTTCTCTAGAATGCTTTGCTCCATTTGAACAAATTTCGTGGTGTTCCAATAACGCAAAAGTACTTGGAACGTGGCCACACGCAGATGGAGGTAGACTCCGTGCATGCAACAATCGAAAGAGCTTTCAAAGACGTTGACGTCCACGTACCTTCAAACTTCACTATGTTAACTCAAATTGCTCGAAGATCACCATTCCCTTACAGGGCTAAACTGCTTGATCACGAGTTTTTCACGGATTACAGTGACACAAAAACCATGGCCTACCCGTCTGTCCGACCAGGGCGAAAGACAGGTGAGCCCACGGTCATGGATCTGAGGGTGCTCCATTACGATCCTTGTGTAATCATTAGGTTCAAATTAAATTTCAACGAAGAGCTCCAAGACATGCCCCGACCGAAGAAAATCAATAACCCGACAAATTTCCCCAAACTTCACCAAGGTAGACTAGCGATCCCTTACGATAAGTGGCTTGATCTACAGTCCTTAAAGTCCCTGCTACCTCAAGATACACACAGCTACTTCGATGCGATTCCTCACGGTGGAGCAAGCAGACGACAGAGGAAAAACGAAGCGAAGACTTCAATGGAAAACAAAAAGAAGAAAGTTCAACCTTGAACAATTTCAATTCTTCTACCAACGATTAAGACTACCTACCTGCTTCAATAGGCTTTGATTGAGAACCAAAACTTTATTATTAATGCAATTTTAAGCTAATAGCAACATTTTTCTAATTCTGTTTTTTAAACTAGGTACAGGTTCAAGGTTGGAAAGAATTTTAATAAAACGTTTCTTACTATTTTCATTCATTCGAGTTTCTATCCGCTTTTCCTGTCATTTTTTGCTTATAGACCCCACCGGCAACACCACGTATCAGCCTGGCTCTGCGAAACAACACCACTCATCATACAATTCTCCTAACAAATTTAACGTCTACTACATTAAATACGATAAAATAGTTGTAAAATGACCTCCTCCACTCATCTATACACTTTTATGTTCAAAAACGCCATCTTTTCATCTGAAAATCATTGAAAATTGGTTTTTTTGCTCTCCTGAAAAATTTGGAAAATGTATGATACGTGGTGTTGCAGTGAGGCCGACGAAATGTTGTTTAGATCAAACAAGCACGATATTTATACCATTGAACAGAACAAGAAAGTGCTCAGTGCCTACGACGATAAAAGGTATATTCTGGAAAATGGAATAGATACTCTCGCTTGGGGGCATTACGCAATTGGAATAGAAAAAGAAAATTTCGTAGATCATTTGAAGGAACTTACGAAAACGCAAAACGAGAAAGAAAATGGAAAATGAAATAGACGACCAGGTAGGAAATTAAATATAAATGCAAAGGAAAATGGAAATGGAAATGGAATTATAGGTAGTACTAAAGTAAATACTAAATTATAATTTTTCATAAGGGGATCCCCTTATAAAAAAACCTAATATGGACCTCCTCTTACAAATATTCTGTGCACAAAGTTTAGCATAATTTGATTATTCTCTTCAATGCATTCAAAACAAATATTACCATTTCGTACTCTAACCCCACAATTTTTGCAAACGTTAATATTTTTGAAAGGAGTAAAAGTTAGAATGTTTTCAGTTAGTTTATTTTTTCCTGCAAAAAAGTTACGTTTCACAGTTGGTAAATCCAAAAACTTATGATACTTCCTCACGAAATAATCAGTAAGTTCTCCAGATTCAGATACTTCCCGCCACTCACTCTTGGAAAGACAATTTCCATCTTCCAGTTCTCTTAACGATTTAAAGTGTTCCATTTTTATTTTATTGAAGAGATCCTTTTAACTTACCCCTCATTTTTTTTTTTAGCCAGTGACTTTTTCTTTTGTCATTGAATTCACAAATTCAGAAGAGATCTGGCGTCTCGTTATTTTAATTTAAGACGATTCAAAAATATTTTTAGCGTCTCGTTATTTTAATTTAAGGCGTTCAATTTATTTTTTTCTAGTGAAAACATCAGAGGGAGCTAAATTTCGAAAATATCGACCCCTAAATTGTCCTAATTTTGCATTTTTATTTACGATTGAAAAATTTTTAGAGTTTCACTAGAGTTTCTGATAAAAAATATTTTTAAAAAAGTTACTAAATGAAAAGTCACTGGTTCTGATGTTTTGTGTTAAAAAAGGTGTTCTGATGTTTTGTGGTAAAAAGTTTTATCAGGGATTTAAGTCGCTAAATGAAAAAGTCACTGGTTCTGATGTTTTGTGTTGAAAACTTTTATCAGGGATTCAAGTCGCTAAATGAAAAAGTCACTGGTTCTGATGTTTTGTGTTAAAAAGTTTTATCAGGGATTTAAGTCGGTGGTCTAGAATGAATAAACATATACTACTAGTATGTTTTGGGCTATGAATGATCCGTCCATGTTTGATGGGAAACCACGGAGAACCATCCGGTGAGGGCGTTCTTCTTTGAGTAAATATGTATGAAATTCAATGTCATCCTGATCAGAAAAACTGGAGATAAATTCCTTGTATTTAAATTGATTGGATTTTTTGCGAGAGTTTTGATGTATGCAGTAGGATCGATAGCACGTATGAATTTGATGAATTCAGTTGTTGTTTTTGCCCCTTTGTAAGAGCAAGTGATTGCAAGTCCAGATTTGTCATTGTTAACGCGGACCTCGTGATTCATTTCGACATCATTGGTGGTGTTTGAGGTTGATGGGACTTCAACCTCCAATAGAGGTGAAAATTGATTGCTGATCGGCATTGGCGACTTTGCCATATTTTTTGATCGTGCATATACTGCAGAATTTCTTATTGAGTGACGTTTCGGTGGTGCTTTGAAAGAATTAGAGTCTGATGGAATAGTGGGTGAATTTGAGACAAGGTTTTTATCCATGGAAGGATTTAACAATGACGTTGGGTTGATAATTGAAGACAGCGGTAATGAATTGTTTTCGGCATCTGGTTCGGCATCTTCATCATCTGAACTCGACATAGTGGAAACGGACTCGCCTATCAACGTAGGTGATAGCTACAATTATGACTCACGTTGGTTGAAGTGAGAGTTGCACAATAGATGTTGACCGGTAAAAGGAACTTGGAACTAGTGCAATAGTGTGATGTAAACAATACAGCGTAGAGGTGTTATCTCGACCGTACCTCATCGCTTCTCGGCCTCTTGGCTAAGATCGTATATAGTATCTGTTCTTATCAGCTTAATCCAACGAGTGGAGAACGATTTTTGTACGATGATAACTGGCGAAGATAAAGTTCCGTAGCAACGAATCGGTTGTAAGCCAAAATCATCAGAAACTCCGTTACATGTCCCGCGTTTCATTTTCGAGTTTATGTAGCAAAGTAAAGACATAAAATGTAAAAAAACACAAAAAAATTCACAAACAGAAAAATAGACTCAATATTTAGGTGAATTCCGACAATTTTAACATTTTCCTTGAAAAAAGTCAATAGGCTAATATCAAGTATTTCAACGATTCAAAATTGTAGCAAAGAAAAAAGAGTTTAATTATTATATTTTTTTAAAAGAGTAGGAAATTAATTGCGAAATTGAGAAAGAAAATTGAAACATAGCCCATTTTATGTTGCTTATATTTAATACAGGTTACTCCAAACATCAATTGAGGAGAAATGAAGCGCTTTAGCTCGATTCTGTCCCTTTTTGAGGTGGGCCCAACTAACACCTACGGTGTGTGCAGAATCTGTAAGTGCAAACTTAGTTCTTTAATGGAAACATTTTACATAAAACCAATTATTTCTTCGAAAATTCGCTCTTATAGCCATGCTGCATGACTGGTTTTTTTTTTTTTTTTTTTTTTCAATACCGACATAGGTACCTACCTACATTACTTGTCGAGAGAGCGAGACAGAAATCTAAATCTACTTCTATTTACCTTGATCCAGTTGAACCCACGACATTTGCATTGCATGATTGCATTGAAAAACTAATAACTCCCCCAAAATATTAGAAGAGCATCATGAATAATTATACAATGTAAATAGGGTACCTACGCGATACCGATAATGCAGTGTGAAGAGGTAGGTAGGGATCCGAACGAACGAGAGCCAAAAGGGGGCGAATACCGCGGGGCGGTAGAAGGGTGGGTTTGGACTAGGAACTCCGGAAGGTGGAGCCAGGAACAGCGAGGACCTAGGGGCAACAGAATGGATCCAGGAACAGCGAGGACCTAGGAGCAACAGAATGGATCAAGGAACAACGAGGACCTAGGAGCAACAGAATGGATCAAGGAACAACGATGACTCGAGTACCTGCTACTTCTCGGTATCTGTGACAAGTATCAGATTGATACAGAACAACCCATCTCTACTCCTAACCTTACTGTCTCGCCACCTCGTGCATTCTTACCTCCGAAGAAATCTACTTATTTCACCGAAAATGTTGAAGCGTAATTAATAAAACCCTTCATACTTGGCTGCCAATTTTTTTTGGTAATTTTTGTTCTAATTTAAAAAACTTAAACCTTGAAGCCCCGCAGTATCTTTTTAGATACCTCTAAAAATGTACTTGTTAGTCTAAGGTGTTGGTGTTCCAAAACGGGGGAAGACGGCGAAAGACTGAGAAATGGTATTACAGGGGCGAGGTTGTTGAGACAGTCTCTGAGTACATCTACATGGGCGTGACACTGACCCCGAGAGTCTCTTTTGCAAAGCACCTGAAGCGTAAGGCTAAGACAGCAAAATTCGCCATGAATTATGTTTGGGGAAAGGCTTTTGCAAACCCAGATATCCCTTTGCAAGCGAAGCTGAACATTTTTAATGCGATAGGGAGGGCAATTTTAGGTTATGGTGCTCAGCTGTGGGGTTATTTGGAGTATGCATGCGCTGAGGCTGTGCAGTTGTTGTTTCTAAAAAAGCTCTTCTACTTGCCTTTCAGTGCTCCCAATTATTTGGTTTACCTCGAGACTGAACTGGACACGCTGTCCTTGTTTACCCTGGGCTTGCACCTCAGATATATCTCAAGGGTGGCGGGTACGCCAGATTCACGCCTTCCTAAGATAGTTGCGAGGGAGATTGGGCGAGAGGAGCTATTTTGGGCTGAGCACTCAAAGAGGCGATTTCTAAGAGGATTCAAAAGTAAACCCGCTCGAGAAAAAATCCTGTCCTCGGGAACAGAGGAGGCGACTGCAGGTACTCATTTAAATACTATATCATAAAGGTTTGGATATTAATCCTTCATTGAAATCCAAAATGACAAGACGTTTTGTTGAGTTTTGGTTTATTATCTTCGATAATGAACCATTGGTATCGCCTAAAAGAAAAAAATTTTTAACCCCATCTCAAAATTTGTTGGTTTACGTTTCAAGATACGTACATTCAGAAAATCGAATAAAAAAACTCTGCAAATTCTTGACACAACGGTTCATTATCTTCTTTGTACAGATCACGCTTCTGTCTAGATCACTAGTTCTGAATGTCTAGATCCTAAATGTTAGATTAATTATTATTATGAAATATCACTAATTATTAATAATTTTATCAAGTACGTACCTAGTGAAAATTATTATAATTTATTGTTAGGTATTAATAATTTGTATTGTTGCCAAGTTTAGGGCAAATACTCCAGACTGGGAAGCGGCACTGCCCTCTGCTCTGGCAGCATACGGAGGACTACTCACCACAGCACTGGGTGTTCGCCAAACCAATTGACGTTTGGGCTGTATTTGCGAATGCCACACCTGGCAGAAATAGTGATGGGCACTCATGTCGCGGAACCAACTGGAGGATCAGCTGACACTGCCCTCAAGATCGGCAAGATGGCCGAACATCAATTAAGAAAAGCATGGCGGCAGAGGGAGAAAGCAATCAATGGCCGACGACACTCCAGGGAGTTCAGAGAAGGGCAGGAGGTGTATGTGCGACAGCTGGTGGCCCCACCGGGAACCATTAAAAAGTTCTGGAGCCCCTGCGTACCCCCGTTTTAAGTTACAAGGAAACTATCAGAAGTCAATTACGAGGTAGAGGACCTGGCTGGGAAAAGAGCACGACACCATCTTAGCCTGATGAAACCCGCTTTTGTGGAGGGGATACCGGATGAGGCCATCACTCTGGAACTACCCCAGACCACAGATATCCAGTTACCCTCAAATCCGCCAGTACCATCCGTGGTTACACCCTCGGATCACGGTGAGATGTGGACTGATTCAGAGGAGGAGGAACCCCACCACTCAAGACCCACTCACAAACCACCCAAAGAACCCAAGATACCGACTGACCTTGAAGAAAACGTAAGAGGGACTAACAACAATTGCCAACCAAATGCCAGCCAAGGCCAAGTACAACTTGCAACCTCGAACCAACAGGCCAGACTAAGCAAAGATCCACGCTGGGAAGGAATGAGGACAACATGTGACGCAATTAAAGATGATTAAAAAATAAAAAAACTCTGCAAATTCTTGACACAACGGTTTATTATCTTCCTTGTGCAGATCACCCTTCTGTCTATACCAGACTGTGTTGCAAATCGGCACCATACCATATTCTCACCGTACGCATACCATACCATACGAATTTCTTTCCAATCATACCATACTGTACTATACCAAATCATACATACAATAATATACCATACCATACTCATACCATGTCATACAAACCGAGTGAATATTGAAATGTCATCCATTTCTGACCTATATTTAGAATTTCAAGTATCTAGCTCATCATCAAAATTTAATTTGTTTAAACAAATAGGTATTATTTAAACAATTTTACAGACAAGAAAACGAGTGAATATTGCATTGTGATCCAGTTCTGAACTATTTTTAAAATTTCAAGTCAACAGCTCATCATCAAAATTTAATTTGTATTATTACAAAAAGGTATTATTTAAACAATTTTACACATGAGAAACCGAGTGAATATTGCAATGTGGTCTATCCCCGACTCACGGTTAAAATTTCTAGACTGTAGTTTACCGGGAAGATGTAAAAAGGTAGTTTTATTCTGGGCGTCTGGTGGTTGGGTCACATAACGGCCGTTTTCGACGCGAAAGTTTAGTGTTTTTCCTAAAACTTTGCGCGGTCACTGTGAACGAACGGCTGGTCGCACAAAAATCCAATTGGTCTTAAAAGATTCGTAATTTTGCAGGTCATTCGAAGGTGAACTAAAATTTACACGGTTCAGTTAAATATTTGGAGATAAGACATCGTCGAAATTTTAAATTTCGTTTTGAATCCCTTCCCCTTGACCTAGGGTTATGAAAAGTTTCGAGGATCATTGTGGGGCTGGTCCAAACCCAGAAACCAAATTTTGTAATTTTAGCTCAACGCTAACTGGGCAAAACGGCGTGGACGGCGGACGGCGTACGGCGGACGGACGGATTTTGGTTTATTATCTTCGATAATGAACCATTGGAATCGCCCAAAGAAAAAATTTTTTTAACCCCCCCTCAAAATTTGTTGGTTTACGTTTCAAGATACGTAGATTCAGAAAATCGAATAAAAAAAAATCCGTCCGTCCGCCGTACGCCGTACGCCGTACGCCGTACGCCGTCCGCCGTCCGCCGTCCGCGCCACTTTGCCCAGTTAGCGTTGAGCTAAAATTACGAAATTTGGTTTCTGGGTTTGGACCAGCCCCACAATGATCCTCGAAACTTTTCATAAACCTAGGTCAAGGGGAAGGGGTTCAAAACGAATTTTGAAATTTTGAAAATTCCATATCTCGAAAAATTCATATAGAACGATATGTTTTTTATTTCATATTTAGATAGAGCTTGTTCCGTAGAATTTTTTAAGACCATCCGCAGCTTTGTACGACCAGCCGTTCGTTCACAATGACGGCTCAAAGATTGTGCCTCACAACACGATCGTGACTCAAACTGTTGAAATACAGGTCCATTTTCATACTAACAAGCTCTTTGAAACATCATATGTCGAGTTTGTTGTTCTGAGGTGCGTTTCGTGCTACTGAAATGAAGGTAATTTCGAATGTTTGTTGGTAGGTACTTCTTTTATAGAAAAATTATTACCGACGTAGTATTAAAAACCCCAGAATTATATCGTATTAATTAATCATAATTAATAATAATTATTATTAATAATAATTACGAATTATTAATACCTAAAAATAAATTATAATAATTTTCACTAGGTACTTGATAAAATTGTTAATAATTAGAGATAATTGATAATAATAATTAATCTAACATTTACGATCTAGACATTTAGACCTAGTGATCTAGACAGAAGGGTGATCTGTACAAAGAAGATAATGAACCGTTGTGTCAAGAATTTGCAGAGTTTTTTTTATTCGATTTTCTGAATCTACGTGTCTTGAAACGTAAACCAACAAATTTTGAGGGGGGGTTAAAAAATTTTTTTCTTTGGGCGATTCCAATGGTTCATTATCGAAGATAATAAACCAAAACGACACTTACCTGTTAGAAAATCCTACCTATCCCATCCAACCCCCCCCCCCCCCCCCCGCAAATGCGCCATCCTAAGTGGGGACACTGCAGTTGAGAATCACTAACTTGCCATAAAGAGTTATGGTGAGGAGCAAAATAAATTAGCCTTATCTTCCGTTGTATGTGGTAGCATGGAGGAGGGAGATGACTATAATGCGCTGCCCCTGACGCTACGCCCCTGGAGAGGTCATTACATTGCCAAAGTTTTATGTCGATCGGACAAGTAGAAATGTTCTACTTGTCCGATCGATCTCAAACTTTGGCGAACTCATTTTCTACCCCAACTCCACCATTTAGGGGGTTGAGAGTTCAAATTTGGCATGAAACAGTTTTCCACCTATCGCCTATTGCCTTAATGTTTACGCAAAATCCAGAAGAAGTCCTTCCTAAAGTACTTATTTTGGTATTAATTCATTTAGGTTTTCGAGTCGAACATTGGTCTAGTCGAAGGTCCACTTCATCCCGAACGAATACCTTCATTCAGTGTATAGCATGATCCAAGTCAAAAATAAAACTTTTTCACGGCTTCCAGACGTTTTTGAGTCCATTATCAGTCTCCTTTAAGGCCCAATTGAATACCTCGATGCATTAGGAAACCATTTACCGCGTTTTTCAAATAGAATTATTGCTGTTGAAACTTACAATAAGGGCTAGTTTGGCTGGACTTCCGTGATGTGTCGGCGTAGTTAGAAGGCACTGGAGAACACACAGGACTCGAGGGTGAGTGTAAATTCTCTTTACTTCCAGACGGAGAAGACGTCTGAAATAATCCAGACGTTATTGGTTACATTATAAACAAATTATATGCAAAGTTTTAGGAGAAAACTGTACGATATTCATCACACCTTTGAAAGGAGATTGGACTCGAGGCCGGCGGGGTCCGTCAAATCCTTGGTCCAGAAATGGGTGTGAGCGATTTCCAGGACTTGGAAAGCTGAAGCCATCCCGCCCAGCCCGTAGTTGGCGTAGGTCACTTCAAGCCCGGTAACCACAGCTTGGATCATTTTGAGCATCCCTTTCCACACCGAGCGAGATATGCACTGCAACCAGTATGAAAAACATTATTTCAAACAAATACAAATAAAATGTCCAATATTTGTCTTTTATAAACTCAATTTTCATGTTCTATTCGATTTGGTTAATGTCGAAAATACTCTATCAGAGTATAAACAATTTCATAATAGAGAGTAAAGATTATTTGCTCATCTTCGGTTAAGACTTCCGCTTGAAGATGAAGCTTTTCAGAACCTTAAAAGTCCTGGACTGCAAAAGAATTAGGCCTGTCCGAACATTTAATATGTGATGACCAAACTGAATATTTCTACTGTCAACGGTTAGCATTGGAAGCGATGTTAGCTAAGACCTTTCTCCAGCATGAAGTACGGTTTTGAACCATTTCATCACCTGTTTCATCATGCGACTTCTTCTAAGTTGTCTACATAATCTCTACCTGTCCTACATTCTACAGTTATTTGGTCATAGGAGTACCAATTCAAGTATTTGCTTAAAGGATCATATTGTAATGCAATATGACTTTCTTTTCTTTTAAATAAATATATGTACCTACAGTTTTTCATTGAATTGCACCCTCCACTGCCTTTTCAGGCCACTGGACCTCAAATTTCCCAAGGGGTGTTCCTTCCATACAATTTTGCACACTCATCACTCAATGTCCATCTTGTTTGGATTTGCGATTGCCAACTCAAGTCAGGTGCAAGATTGTCGATTTTTAGCGAATTTTCGAAGAAAATGTAGCTATTGTTCTCGGTCCAAAATTTTTAAAACTCGAATTTTCGAAAAACTTTTATACCAAAATCCCTTTCAGACCATCCTGAATCCACTGCCAAAAGAGACCAAAAATTATATGTATGTATAAATATATTATATATTATAATATAATATATAATACATTTATATATATATATATTGATATATTATATATATATTTATGTATTTGTCATTCCAGACGATAACTCTCGATAGGATTGAGATAAAAAGTTCAAATTTGCACAAAAAACCTGTCTTGGCAATCGACAGGCTAAGTTCGTAGATGGGCAAAATCGGAAAATGGAACATTTTGACAAGTGACACCTCATTTTAAAGATTTATTTATGCTGAACACGATGGTGAAATCAGAATTGCGATATCTCATCCCGTTCTCAAACTGGCGCACTTTGAAGATGAAGAAACATGGTTGTTACTTGAAACGATCTTCATGGTTATTCTGCTCTAATCTGATGACGGAATGCGACATCGCAATTCTGACTTCTCCGTCGTGTTCAGCGTTGTAATGTCCAGAAGCTGAGGGGGGTTTTGAGGGTGTTGGGGGGGGGGGGGAGGTTCACCCATAAATTCCAAAAATGAAACGGTCTGTCAAGTGACACCTCATTTTTTAGGTTTCTACACGCTGAATAAGACACGCAGAATTGCTATATCTTATTCCGCTCTCAAACTGGAGCACGTTGAAGATGAAGAAACGTGGTTGTTACTTTTTTGTATTACACTGATTTAGGAGTGGTTTTACGTACAACGTCATCAATGTGATCCGCCGGACTGATTTTCTTGCCGATGCTCGTATTCAGTTTGGTTATTACGAGCGCTCGGTAGTTTTCGTCTTCCATGAGCTTCTTCAGCCTGTTGAGTTTCAACCATCCGACGCCTTCTCCCTCTAAAACTTGGCTAATGACCTACAAACCACCAACACAACTATTATTAATCACCAAATAAGAAATGATCTAGTAAAGAGTTTTTGGGGTACAAAAGAGATTTAATGATACTTATGCAACGTAGGTACCTACTCCAAAATAGGGATGGGAATCGATTTCCGATTTTTGACCAAAAAACCGATGTTCTAAAATCGATGTTTAACCCTCCGTTAACAACGTGCGGGCCAAAATGACCCGACTGCGAGAAAAAAGCGCATGCGTAGTGGGCGGTGGGCTGGAGGGGCTTGGGGCCTTGAGTACCTTTCCATCCAGTGTCCCACCAAACGTGAACGCAGTGGAAACCCCTCTTCTAGGTAAGTGACCTTGTAATATTCGAATGTAGTAAGAGAAATGTTGATCAGGGTCAATATGACCCAACGTTGTTCAATTTGTCATTTCTATTTGGGTCAGTATGACCCCACGTTGTTTGATTTGTACAACTCAAATCTATTCAATTTCATTTCAGAACCATCTTCCTTTCTCCTTTTGGTTTATTATCTTCGATAATGAACCATTGGAATCGCCCAAAGAAAAAAATTTTTTAACCCCCCCTCAAAATTTGTTGGTTTACGTTTCAAGACACGTAGATTCAGAAAATCGAATAAAAAAAAATCCGTCCGTCCGCCGTACGCCGTCCGCGCCACTTTGCCCAGTTAGCGTTGAGCTAAAATTACAAAATTTGGTTTCTGGGTTTGGACCAGCCCCACAATGATCCTTGAAACTTTTCATAACCCTAGGTCAAGGGGAAGGGGTTCAAAACGAAATTTAAAATTTCGACAATGTCATATCTCAAAATATTTAACTGAATCGTGTAATTTTTAGTTCTTTTTTGAATGACCTGAAAAATACCAATCATTTAAGACCAATAGGATTTTTGTGCGACCAGCCGTTCGTTCACAGTGAGCGCGCAAAGGTTTAGGAAAAACACTAAACTTTCGCGTCGAAAACGGCCGCTACGTGGGTCAACCTCCAGACGCCCAGAATAAAACTACCTTTTTTCATCTTCCCGGTAAACTACAGTCTAGAAATTTTAACCTTGAGTCAGGGATAGACCACATTGCAATATTCACCCGGTTTCTCATCTGTAGAATTGTTTAAATAATACCTATTTGTTTAAACAAATTAAATTTTGATGATGAGCTAGATACATGAAATTTTAAATATAGGTCAGAAATGCATCACAATGCAATATTCACCCGGTTTCTCTTCTGTAAAATTGTTTAAATAATATCTATTTGTTTAAACAAATTAAATTTTGATGATGAGCTAGATACATTTCAATATTCACTCGGTTTGTATGACATGGTATGAGTATGGTAAGGTATAATATACCTTACCATATTATTATTGTATGTATTATTATTGTATGTATGATTTAGTACAGTATGGTAAGAGAGAAAAGAAATTCGTATGGTATGGTATGAGTACGGTGAGAATATGGTATGGTGCCGATTTGGAACACAGTCTGGTATAGACAGAAGGGTGATCTGCACAAGGAAGATAATAAACCGTTGTGTCAAGAATTTGCAGAGTTTTTGTTATAGTTTCATGTGGTATCATGTTATGAGAAAGAATTCCTGTATTTTTTGTGCTCGTCCGATTTGTTCCAGCCATGGCGTCCAGCCCAAGATTTGTCACAGATGAAGAGATTCGCAGGGAAATCGAGAGAGTAACCTCCAGTGATGTCCAATAGTGACAATGAAGAAGACGCCTTCGACGTTCTTCCTGAAGACTACTTGATGGCTGAGAACGAATCTCCCCATGAAACGTCAGATTCCGAAAATGAAGAGGAAAGCAGGAACGACAGAAAAACGTACAACACTTGCGAGATCTGTGCGAAGCCTACGTGTGGCCAGCATGAAAGAATAAAAAGGATGTGTACTCGATGTGATTAAGATGAAAACGACGAACAGTAACAATTACAAGTTACCATGATTTTGATCACCTGATATTGAGGATTTCTGCAGGAGATATATTCCTATTTTTTCCATGTATCCATCACATTGTGATAATTTCTTTTGAGAGTTACGTGAATTTTGTTCCTGGGATTTCGAATTTTGCTCGTTTTTTGTGATAGGGAATTTCTTTTGTGCAATTATATTACTTTTTGTAGGTACCTACTGTTGCCAAAGAGTTTTTTATTTCATGGGGAGTTTGTTGTTAAATTTTTGTAACTGTAGTTTTTATTTTACCACTGTTCAAAGACTGAATTTTAGACATTTTATGTCTTTACTCTGGCACATAACTCGAAAAGCGTCACACGAAATCGTCACGAAAATTTCTGATGATTTTCGCTTACAACCGATTCGTTGCTACGGAACTTTATCTTCGCCAGTTATCATCGTACAAAAATCGTTCACCACTCGTTAGATAGCTCTCGATTTACCTAACCATATTACGTTAACCACTGCGGAGTGCGTGGCCGACAAGCTGCGGTATGAGCGTGATTGTTTAAATAATTGTTTACACACAGGTGATCATTCTCAATAATTTATATTGTCAACACGAATGCAAGCTAACATAAAATGTCCCAATGTGTTGCAGACTCGTCTGCAAGCATTTCTTTTAACTGAACTCACGAATACGAAAACGGTTTTTAGAAACAAACAATCGGAAGAACACTAAGTGTTCTTCCGATTGTTTGTTTCTAAAAACCGATTGTTTGATTCTAAATTTTTTTTTTTTCAAACACAATTTTTCTTGTCAAAAAATTTGTTGCGACTCTCTGAATTTTTCCAAATGTCTCTCAAATTGTGTTTGAAAAAAAAAAAAATTTTGGGGGGATCCGTACTACCTCACAGTATTGGATGCTCGCCCGTTCAACTCACAACTTTCTGGTGCTACCTGCTATGGATACTCCCCAAATACAAGGTAAATAGGTCAGTAACAAACATATTTGTAGGTATTTTGATTTTGGCGGTCTCTCGTATTCCTTCTTTTATTGCACGAAATTGTTTTGTACGAGTCAATAAAAACATTTTGTTGATAAAATGTTGACTAAACTGTCACCTAGATTGCTTTGAATGGCTCATTGCGCCTATGATGTGAGTCGGGTCAAAAAGACCCGACGTTGTCAAACGTGTCCCGGGATTTCACGTTGTAACGGAGGGTTAAGTGCCGATTTTATTGGTGAATTGATTTTTCACTTCCGTTTTTTTGTTTAAATCGTGAATCGATTTTTAAATCCGTGAAAAAATTGTGAAAATTATTTTTTTCATGGGGTCATACTTCTATCTACCCAAGGTGGATCTATATATAGGTACTGTAATTTAAAAAATAATTTAAAAATTTCAAAAAATCGAATTTTGAGTTTATGTTCGGGAAAATCGATTTTTTTAAACAATTTTTTTGAAGAATCGATTTTGTTCATTCGATTTCAAATTTTGTTTATATTTTAAGTATATTTATATTCCTATTCAGTATATTCCTATCCCTACTCTAAAACCTTTTTTGTAATGAGTCCTTTGGCCGTTCGACGTATGCCGTGAACTAGATGACCTCAAACCACTGGACACTACAAGTTTCACTCATGGGATATCATACTATGATCTAGGGACGCGGGAGCGTCCCGCCCGCCAACAAAACCGAAGCCCAAAAAACCGAAGCGACTGAGACACTGATTACGCGACGGAACAAGTTCGGGTTTTCACCCTATCGTAGCGCGGCTCCCTGAGTGTCTCGAGAGTTGATTTTTTGTACACCAACTCTCCAGGGGCACGTGAGGACGTAAACCAAATTTCAGCTCTCGGGAACATCAGGTGTCGGGGGTATAACAATTTTAAAACCACTATTTTTCACGTTTTTCGTGTTCTTCTTCTTCTTCTTCTTCTCGTCGTTGTTGTTGTTGTTGTTGTTGTTCATTGACGGGGCTACAGCCCAGCAGACAAATCGGATCGAGCTGAAATTTTGCACACACGTTTGTTATGCTCCAAGGGAGTGCCTTTTGAACATTTTTTCTCCCTCCCCCCATTTCCCTCCCAATTAGGGGGGAAATAGTGTTTTTTAGGAATTTCAAATGGTCATAACTCCTTCAAAATTGAAGCTTTTTCAGATTTTCTTTTTTAGTTGTGTTCAGCTTTTCAAACTGTTTAATTTGAGATCAAAAAATGCTTCCTAAGATGATAAATAAAGGAGTTATGGTGATTTTTCTATTTTCAACAACAACTGCCGCAAATATTGATGAAAATTGGTGCGGTTGGTCTTAAAATGTCCGCTAGGTTGTCTAGAATATGCTCAATAATTTTGAACTAAATCTCAATCGATTTGACTAATCCACAGCCAAAAATACGTGAATAAATTCCACATCTACTGATTTGGCTAATTTCCGAAAACATCAAAGTTGAACGGTGGTCAGAAAAATTGTCGTAGAGTGGCGCCTGTTTAAGGATCGATAGGAAATTTTATGGGCTTTCGAATGAGGGTAGCGCACTTTGTCACTTTTCCCAACGGTTCTCGAGTTATTCGCGATTGTTGGTGTAAAAACGTGCGTTTTACCAGTTGCAAACTTTCTCTTTCCTCTTTCTCTTCGACACCAATAATTACAATTATTGTAATGATTCTCAACAACAAAAATTTGCACAATCCCCAAGAAAAAATGCAACCAATTTTCAAAAAATTTCTAATTCAAATTTATTCAAATGTCTAATTCTTTCTATTTTTTTAAATTTAATAATAAGAATAATTGTATTAAATTTTAATAATTGTTTTAAATTGTTGATTTTTTTAATTAATCGAAAATTTTAAAACTACTATTTAACCAATTCGCAAAAATTTTAAAACTACTTATTTTTCAAACACATTTCAGATAAACAATAATTTCCAAAAAATAATTATTCTTGTCACAAAAAGAAGAAACAAAAAGGCGTACTAATTTTTTATTAAATTTTGACTAGAATAAAACTTCATTTAGGAAAAAATTTACTAGTTACCTCGTAGGTACTTTTGTTAAATTGTACCGTATTGTATAAGTACCACTCGAAAACTAGCCATGCAAAAAGATGTGATATCCCCCCAAAAACAACTCCGTTGTAAAAACTGGCCCGCCAAAAAACGTCAGCCGCAAAAAGGAATGATATCCATTTTGCCCGCCAGCCACATATATATAGGATGCTCGGTGCTTCGCACCTCGCTGTTGAGTGTGCATATAGAAACCTGATCCTCCTACCCCTAACCTCCACCGTCAATGTTTTCCTGTTCCCTGTCTCCTTCCCACAACCCCCTCTCACCCTTAGTTCCCCTCGGTTTCACCTAATATGTTTCCTCTGTTACACCGGCAGGGAGCTTTACGCTTCTTTCAATGCTGTTGGCGGGAGCTTTTTGCAAGGCTTCTGAGAATTATAATATATTATGATATTATATGTATTACCGGTGGTCACGATTAATCAGTGGTGGTACACCTATAATGAAGTAATGCTTCAATTATATTATAAATATATTTTAGAAATATATTATAATTATTTATAAATATAAATATATTAATTTAATTATAATTATAATTAATTTAATTATAATTATATTCTATAATTATATTATAGTTCTTAGACGCCTTGCTTTTGCAATGTCAGGCAGCCTGAAATGGCTCATTACTTTACTTTTGTACCAGCACCAAGTACTCATCATCACCACTACTATCTGTATATCTAATTCTCAGAAGCCTTGCAAAAAGCTCCCGCCAACAGCATTGAAAGAAGCGTAAAGCTCCCTGCCGGTGTAACAGAGGAAACATATTAGGTGAAACCGAGGGGAACTAAGGGTGAGAGGGGGTTGTGGGAAGGAGACAGGGAACAGAAAAACATTGACGGTGGAGGTTAGGGGTAGGAGGATCAGGTTTCTATATGCACACTCAACAGCGAGGTGCGAAGCACCGAGCATCCTATATATATGTGGCTGGCGGGCAAAATGGATATCATTCCTTTTTGCGGCTGACGTTTTTTGGCGGGCCAGTTTTTACAACGGAGTTGTTTTTGGGGGGATAATATTTCCTGAACGAAAGGAGGCTGAAGTCAGAAAAACGTTTATTTTTCGCTACACCCCTAATGAAACCTAGTTGTTCCTTGAATGTGTCTGGAACGGATGAAGAGTAGGTTTTCGTTCAAGGTAATTTTCATTAATATGTACATATAACCATGTGATTTCAAAGCCCACCTGCTTTAGAAACGCCTGGTTCTCCTGGTTGGTCACCGTCCTCTCGGTCGTTGACTGCCTCTGAAGGTCGTGCTCCTTCCCTTGGACGGTCGCGTGGCGAATCAAGCTTGGTCTGTCCATAATTCCGCGTTTTCCACCTACAAAAGAAATCAAAATCCGAATCCGAACGTCCAGGAACAGAGGAAAAAAACCCCGAGAATTGTACTCCTCAGGGACACAACCTCTTCTAGTATAAAACAATGGGAATGAAGAAAAATTATTTTTAAATAGTCTCTCAACTACAGCATTACGTAGATAGGTTGATAGAGTGTGGAATGAGAATTGTGAAAGTAAACAAAACCATTGAAGAAAAGTAAGTCAAGTGGGCTTCATGACAGGACCCCCCCCCCTGTCATTGTCATCAGCTGGCCACTAATGAGGATCAGAACTTACTCTACCTAATCACTTCGCTCTTAGCTACTATTTGCCTCGCCCCTAGTTTGCCAACAGTTACATGGATCGCACTGGAACTAGGGACGTTGCGATACCGCCCAAGTACCTATTGATACTCGTTCTGATAAGATATTTTTCTTGCAGTATTGATAACCGATATTATCGGAAGAAAAGTATCAATAGTTCGATACTATCGGATTAATAAAATATCGATACTCTCGATACTAAAAAAACTCTGCAAATTCTTGACACAACGGTTCATTATCTTCTTTGTACAGATCACCCTTCTGTCTAGATCACTAGGTCTAAATGTCTAGATCGTAAATGTTAGATTAATTATTATTATCAATTATCTCTAATTATTAACAATTTTATCAAGTACCTAGTGAAAATTATTATAATTTATTTTTAGGTATTAATAATTCGTAATTATTATTAATAATAATTATTATTAATTAATACGATATAATTCTGGGGTTTTTAATACTACGTCGGTAATAATTTTTCTATAAAAGAAGTACCTACCAACAAACATTCGAAATTACCTTCATTTCAGTAGCACGAAACGCACCTCAGAACAACAAACTCGACATATGATGTTTCAAAGAGCTTGTTAGTATGAAAATGGACCTGTATTTCAACAGTTTGAGTCACGATCGTGTTGTGAGGCACAATCTTTGAGCCGTCATTGTGAACGAACGGCTGGTCGTACAAAGCTGCGGATGGTCTTAAAAAATTCTACGGAACAAGCTCTATCTAAATATGAAATAAAAAACATATCGTTCTATATGAATTTTTCGAGATATGGAATTTTCAAAATTTCAAAATTCGTTTTGAACCCCTTCCCCTTGACCTAGGTTTATGAAAAGTTTCGAGGATCATTGTGGGGCTGGTCCAAACCCAGAAACCAAATTTCGTAATTTTAGCTCAACGCTAACTGGGCAAAGTGGCGCGGACGGCGGACGGCGTACGGCGGACGGCGTACGGCGTACGGCGGACGGACGGATTTTTTTTTATTCGATTTTCTGAATCTACGTATCTTGAAACGTAAACCAACAAATTTTGAGGGGGGGTTAAAAAAATTTTTTCTTTGGGCGATTCCAATGGTTCATTATCGAAGATAATAAACCAAAAGGTGAATAATAAATATTTATCCTTGCTATAATGAGTTTATAATTATTACAAACTCATTGTAGCAAGGAATTTATATCAATTACATAGGTAATTACGTTCATTTCATCAATCTGCTATAAATTGTTTACGAGCAAAATCAACAAAATAAACTTTTCGGGTATAATTTCGTAACAAGACTGACAACAAGATTTTCAAAATCAACAACAACTTGGTTCTCAAAACATGTGTGGTTGCCACAGTATGAAAAAAAAAAAATATATAAATCAATGATTACTTTTAAAAGTCCTCGTCAGAAGTAAAAAGAAGTTTTGACAAGCATTTGGGCGACAACCTATTGCGCGATTGGCAATAGATTGCCCCTGATTTTGAAAATAAGCGTTCACAGGGAACCGATGTGGCCATCACCACGAGCCTCTTGCATGCTTAGGCTTAAAGATTTGGGAAAATTGACTGTTAGTTTTATTCATTGAAATTTGAAATTAAAATTAAATGTAACAAGATTAGTTCCCAGATGATGGATAAAACAAATTAAGGGTACAGGGGAAAAACCGCTGAGTCCCCAACATGTAATTTCGAGAAAAACTGAATTTAAATTTACAAGTCGCCTAGAAACTGGGGAAATTGAATAAAATTAACAAACAAAATTTATAAATGTTCAAAAACATGACATGTTTTCGAACATTTATAAATTTTGTTTGTTAATACATTGCATTGAACTGGAAATTGATTTTTTCAGTCACATTAACATTTTTCAATCACATTAAACTATGAATCATATAGAAAGGGGTGTGGACTGAGGCTTCTTTTCCCAAGGAAGTGGGTGGCCAATCAGTCAACGGGCGGGTCATCAATGTATTTTTCATCACTGGAATCAGGTGTTTTGACTGCTTTATCAGAAGTTAAATTTTTGTAGAAATCTCTGGCTTCTGGGCATTCCAGGAATTGTGTTAGATGCTGCTGTTACAATGGGGTCAGTGGCAGAGTCTCCACCTAAATGATGTGAGGGGCGAAGAGGCCTCGCTAGGATCGTTTTCGGTCCCACAGGGCACCAAGCTTGGTCCAATAACATTCATTTTGTATGTAAACGATATAACGGAGCAAGAACTACCAGGTAAAGTGTTATTGTTCGCGGATGATACTGTGTTTTACTGTTCCTCTGATACATGGGATGAAACACAGTTGAAAGCAGAGACTGCACTGAATAAATTAGGCACTTGGATGTCCGCAGATAAGTTAACCTTAAACGTAGATAAAACTACATTAAATTTTGTCCCCTTCAGCCTCGATCATAGAAATCCTCCAGAGCTTCATGCTCTTCACATCCACACACATGAATGTAGTGGTGTACTCTGGACAAACCGTCAGTTAGTTAAGCCTACTAATAAAGCCAAATACCTAGGGGTCCACTTTGAAACCCATTTGAAGTTTGTAACCCAAATTCAAAGCATTAACTTAAAATTAAGAAAATTGTTGTATGTTTTCTTTAAACTCGCTCGAATTCTGAACATAGCCCTATTAAGACAAGTTTACTTCGCACTAGTGGAATCTGTATTAACTTATTGTTTGCCGGTTTGCCTACTTTTCCCATTTACAGCCAGTCTTTAAAACACAAACAGCCATAATTTCCCTAGTTTCTATGAATTACGGATAAACGATTTCAGGACGCGTCCTTAGCAACAGGAGTTGATAATAATATCACCACATTCTCCCCCTGTTAGTTTGTGACGAAGTCTTGAAGATAGGCAGGGGGCTTCGGGGACCGCTGGGATCTTCTGAGCTCTCAGGGATGAACCATCTGCCGCTTGGTCTTGGCGGGTGAAGGATGCGGCAGATGGAGCAGCACATCATTATTTACTTCTAATTTTTCTTCTACAGACGATGATGAAGGTTCGGGAATGCTTAAAGGACTCTCGCGAGGTGGATCTTGCTCTTGAGCAGAAGGGCTGTCCATCAGGGATTCCTGATGCCCAAAAATTGATTCATCACCTCTTGGAGCCAAGTGTTTGAGTGAAACTGTGGTTTCCTTTCCATCTGGTTTTTGCCTGATGAAAGCTCCCGCCAACAGCATTGAAAGAAGCGTAAAGCTCCCTGGAGGTGTAACAGAGGAAACATATTAGGTGAAACCGAGGGGGGACTCAGGGTGAGAGGGGGTTGTGGGAAGGAGACAGGGAACAGGAAAACATTGACGGTGGAGGTTAGGGGTAGGAGGATCAGGTTTCTATATGCACACTCAACAGCGAGGTGCGAAGCACCGAGCATCCTATATACGTGGCTGGCGGGCAAAATGGATATCATTCCTTTTTGCGGCTGAGGTTTTTTGGCGGGCCAGTTTTTACAAGGGAGTTGTTTTTGGGCTAGTTTCGATCACATCTCTTTGCATGGCTAGTTTTCGATGGTACTTATACAATACGGTTCAATTTAACAAAAGTACCTACGAGGTAACTATTTGATAACCAGTAAATTTTTTCCTAATTAAACTTTTATTCTAGTCAAAATTTAGTAAAAAATTAGTACGCCTACTAATTTGCCTTTTTGTTTCTTGTATTTGTGACAGGAATAATTATTTTTTGGAAATTATTGTTTGTTATCTGAAATATGATTGAAAAATAAGTAGTTTTAAAATTTTTGCCAATTGGTTAAATAGTAGTTTTAAAATTTTCGATTAATTAAAACAATTTATTCTTATTATTGAATTTAAAAAATAGAAAGAATTAGAAATTTTAATGAATTTGAATTGGAAATATTTTGAAAATTTGTTGCATTTTTTCTTGGGGATTGTGCAAATTTTTGTTGTTGAGAATCATTACAATTGGTGTCGAAGAGAAAGTGGAAAAAGAAAGTTTGCAAAAGGTAAAACGCACGTTTTTATACCAACAATCGCCAATAACTCGAGAACCGTTGGGAAAAGTGACGAAAGTGTGCTACCCGCATTCGGAAGCCCATAAAATTTCCTATCGATCCTTAAACAGGCGCCACTCTACGACAATTTTTCTGACCACCGTTCAACTTTGATGTTTTCGGAAATTAGCTAAATCAGTAGATGTGGAATTTATTCATGTATTTTTGGCTGTGGATTAGTCGAATCGATTGAGATTTAGTTCAAAATTATTGAGCATAATAAAGTCTACTTGCAAAACCTCGTAAGTCCGTTTTTTCCCGAAAATAAGGATTTGATCCTTTTCGATGAAACTAGGGCTCTAGAACCTTTGGTAGAAGTTTCATTTCGATCAGCTGATTGATTTCTTCTCTATGGCCGGTTGTAATAACCTGTAAGTTTGAACGCGCCAGAAGTAAGTCCTAAGTTGTAAAACCTAAAGTTGCTTCAATTCTTCAGTTAGGTAGGTAATGACCTAAATTTCATTATTTATTGTCTACGACAGTGCAACTCCTGTGTAAAATAATCAGTCCGTTGCCGTGGAGGGTCTTATACCGTTTCTATGCAGTTTTTTTCCTCTCCTGTAAAATTGTATGTTTTATACTTACGAGGTTTTGCAAGTAGACTGTCGAAAGTAGAAAGTTTTGAAAAAAAAAAAAAATAAAAAATAACTGCCGCCAAAATTGATGGAAATTGGTGCGGTTGGTCTTAAAATGTCCGCTAGGTTGTCTAGAATAATATAAGACCTAAGACCAACCGCACCAATTTCCATCAATTTTGGCGGCAGTTATTGTTTTTTTTTTTTTTTCAAAACTTTCTTTATTAGAAACATAACATAACAACTGAGCTTGGCCCATCAAGTTAGTTTACTTTAATACTATATTCGACACTTTGTAGAGTTCATAGCCCAATGGCAACTACTCTATAGGATCACTTTCCCACAAGACTTGTCACATCACAATACAAGGTCGAGAGGTTTCGTTAAGTTAAGACGCCGGATGACGTTGCTGTTGTCCAGTAGACGAAGAGCTTCTGGGTTCATGTGTTCATGAAGCCGCCGCTCGTGTCCTTAACCACTTCTGTAACTGTTTCCATCTTGAGGTCCCGGTGGAGGTCATCATTTCGTATGTACCAGGGAGCGTTTACAATAGTCCTTTGTATCTTGTTCTGAAGTGTTTGTTAACAAGGAAACTTAGCTTCAAACTTCTCTTTGCTACTAATTTCCCCGCCAACACGTTTCCTCCAACTCCGTAGATGTAGGAATATTTATAAAGAAATAGTCTGTCTTTCAAAATGGTAAAATAAATATAATGCTTCCGGAATAAATTGATAAATAAATACGAATACAACTTGTCTTCACAGTTTTACACAAACCCCCGACACTCACGGATAAATTGTTCTTTTCTTTTCAAATTGCAACCGCTAACAAAACCTCCCCGTCGGTATCTTCTTGTTATTACTCAAGGGTCGGAGTTCGTAGTGAAAGCTCATCGCGGTCCCTTGAAATGTCACGATCAAGCATCCCACGCGATCTATCGGAATACCGGTATATCAACGCGTCTGATGAGAGTGGTCGCATAGGTTCTTGACCGTGACATTGTATGATCTTGATGTTTGTCTTTTTCGTGCAGCCCCAGAGCTGGATGCAATACGTCCAAGCAGGCCTTAAAATTTGCTTGTAGATAAGTAATTTGTTGTGTAGGGATAGTTCAGAGTACCTGCCGAGCAGCCAGTACATTTTTTTGAACTTGATATTTAATTGATCTCTTTTTTTAAGGACATGCTCCTTCCATCTCAGTTTCGCATCAAGAGTCATTCCTAAATACTTTGCTGTATTGGCGAAAGGGATCTCACGCCCATTCAACATAACTGGTATTATTGTTACGTTTTTGTTCGTGAAGTTAACATGGCATTGTGTAGACACATTGTGTAGATTTCTGTTCATTGAGTTTGAGTCGCCATTTTCTTGTCCATGTACTGACATTGCTAACAATATCTTGTAATTTCCTAGTTGCTTCCTCTACCGTATCGCCAACCGCTAATAGTGCAGTGTCATCAGCAAAAGTTGCAATTGTTGTGCCGTCATTGTTTGGTACATCACGTGTAAACAGGAGATAGAGCAAGGGCCCGAGTACGCTACCTTGCGGATCGCCTGCCTTTATTTTTTTGAGACTGGAATACTGTCCCTCATGTTTACTTAACTCTAAAGTTTCTTTAAGCGAGATAAGATTTCAGAATTAAATAGAATTGCTTTGGTAGATCTCTTTCAAGTTTGTATTCGAGCCCTTGGTGCCAGACTTTGTCAAACGCTTGGGAAACATCCAGGAAGGTGCCTGCGCAAACCTTTTTCCTTTCTAAGCAATTTTCAATTATATCAGGGTCATTCTCAGTTAAAGTGTCTAATTAGGGTTGCAAAGCATTTTCTCCGTAATGGTTATGGGTACATATTAGGGGGAAAATCTATTGTGTAGGGCATTATTCAGAGAATTTCCTGCGCTAGAATTAACTGTTTATTCCAATTCCTTCGTGTTTAAATTTTAGTACTAAACGTCAAAATGTAACTCCCCTGGCTGCCCTCCTCCGTAGGTTGGCTTCTTCATGAGCTCACTGCTGTCGTGCAACTAGGGTTCTAAATAAGTGCGGCAGCTCTTTTAATTAAGAAAATCCTCTAGTTTAGGGATATTTGTATGAATGATTTTTTAATGTAATACCTGAAGGAATAAGGTTCAATTAATGGTTGTCTTGGGTGTTCTGCAAAATTCCCCTTACTTTGAACTTGGCTCAAACCCATTGGAGGGAAATCTGAAATGAGGAGTGCAGTTGGCAAGCCTCCATTCAGCGCCACCATTTTTCGGGGGATCAGTTCACAGTAGACAACTGCAGTGAGAGGTAAGTGACCGAGAGCCAGATGTCTTTTTAGTAGGTTTGATATTTTGAAGCTGTGTTCACCATCTAAGCACACAGCATCTACTATGGATCGAGTTCAATTTATCCTTTCAACAAGAGGTGTTCATGAAATAGCTTTGAAAATCGGAATTCATATTTGTTGAGATTCCGAATTTGGGACGTACCGCAAACTCAACGAATTGTTGGTTGAGAGTTTGAGGAGGACTATTCCGGCTTTCCCCCTTCCTCGTAGTTTATTCATATTTTTAAACATGTAAAGCCAAGCATATAATGGGCTTAAAAACTACAGGATGATGAACAGATGATTATCCACTCCACATGCCACTTCTAGCAACGTCAATTGGCCCCAAACAGCTAAGCACTGCCTTGGAGGATAAGTAAGCACCAGGCTGCAACTTAATAAGACTGAATCTTGTAAAAAGGCTTTAAACTTTCCAAGATTACTCTTGAAAGCTATAATATAGCTTTCATATTATGAACGTTAGGTTAGTTTCCCAAGGTGTGAAGGCATGCTGTGATGTAGCAGCCGCACCAGTAAATCCGGATCAGCACCCCTTGTCCTATACACCTGCTATGAGTTCTGCTATCAATAATAATCTGCCATATGTTCTCCAGATCTTTGAAGCAATGCTACAATAAATAGAATCAACAAAATTCTGCTGGTCATGCTGAGGATTTGCAACTTCACATTTGGATTTCAAGCAGATTATGCCCCAAATAGTTCACAGGATGTTTACCAAAGGCTATGAGCAGAAGAAATACGGACACGATTTGAGAAGCCAAACTACCTGCAGCTACATCTAACCAAAACTTGAGGAGTCGTTTGTGGAAGGCTTTGATTAATCCCACCAAATCATCTTTTTAAAGGAGAGTTCATTGGCTTTTGAGATCAAGAAGTTGAGCCTCAAGTTAGATTGGAGGCTAACGTGGAAGCCACGTGTGAGCCGGATTACAAGGAGTTAATCAAGCCTTGTATGGGCATGTATGGGACTGGAAAGTCTAAGGTTCAGCCTGCGAGTTAACAGTGAGCAAAATGCAGTTATACAAAAACGAGATACCTATGCACTTCATCTGTGCACACTTTTTCTGAATCTTGAAGCTCTTAAGGCCAAGGGCTGATAGTACAAGGAGCTACCAGGTTGGGTCTAACCATCACTCTTTTTAGGGTCCATCTGTCCCCGCCATCCTTCGGCCTCCACTTTTTCAACGATTGATCCTGTGCTTGAGCGCTTATGATAGTACATCACATTGAAGGAAATTAGTGTGGATTTAGAATATGGAGAAGCCACTTTTCCTTTCCCAATTGAGTTTTCGGTACTAATCAGTAACGGATTTTGTATAGCTTGAAGTACCTATAGGTAAAATCTTTTCACGGCTCTACTCATGAGACACCACTCGTTGTAGAGGTAGATTGTTTTCTTTTCCTTTTGTCTCTTAGTTCTACAAAATAGATACCTCTGGTTGGAAACGGGTTGAATGCCTGCTGCTTTTCTTTGGGTTTCGCCGAAGCAGGCTGTGCCTGCTGGGCCTCGCCTCGGGGACTTTTATTCCCTGCAATCATGCTCATGTTAACAGTCCAAATAGATGCAAAAATCGCCATGCAAAACTACCCATGCATTGAATATCAAAAGCTCGTCGGTGACATTAAAGAAAAGGATTGCTGATTGTAAATCATCAGAGGTTCATTAAAGTTGGCGGATCATTGGTCAACCTAATAACATTAAACCATAAAACCTCGAAAATACTGAGTAATTGAAGATATCCATTCAATTTCAGAGAGATGTATATTACTGAAACACTCCTTGCCAGATGACGGAATTTCCCTCAAATCCTTATATAAAAATCGTCAATATTCTCTACATAGAGTCCATTCTTCAATATTATATCTGCCAAAAAACAGCGGATACAAAATCGATTTGAAATCATTCAAATAAATTGCAAACTTTCAGTCATGCAGATGAAGTGATGGGCGAACTTTTTTAAGAAACGCCCCATTTTTCTGTAGTAGCACCTAGTAGCATCTCATCTTTTAACCCACCCTTTCTTACGTAATTACTGGCATTAAGATAAAATGAAATTTTCTTTTTTTTTCTGTCGTAAAAAAACCACTATCGTCAAAAAGCTCTTGAATGATATCGTGGAAATTTCCGCCGACAGGTAGGAGGGATCATCGTCAGGCTGGGAGTGGGTTAAACCGTGAAACATTGCATATAGGAGTCGATGCAATTCCTCCTTAGGCAAATCATAGATATTCGGCATGACACCCCACTTGGAATGACGCATAATATGTCAGATAATAAATGTCAGATTTAACTATGTCTAGAAAAATTGTAGACAAAGTGGTTGATTGTACGAATTCATCGTTTTTGATTTTCGATTTCTTATCGAATAGCTACGAGTTCAGCACGATTTCAGTGAGCACTCAGCACACGTACATTATCCATTGGATTAAAAAATATTGTATGTGAATTGAGATATAAAACGGTTTCAAAAAGTTGTTTGATTTTTTTTTTTTTTTTTTTTGAGAGAGAGAGAGTTGTTTTGACAATAAATTTCAGTAAGGTACCCTAAACCTGATCCTGGAACGTAACACGTTTTATGAATGTTTACATTTGTATATTAATATAATATTATAATATTATTATCAGGTTTAGGGTGCGTTACTGAAATTTATTGTCAAAACAACTCTCTCTCTCTCAAAAAAAAAAAAAAAAACAAATCAAACAACTTTTTGAAACCGTTTTATATCTCAATTCACATACAATATTTTTTAATCCAATGAATAATGTACGTGTACGCACTGAAATCGTAGCTATTCGATAAGAAATCGAAAATGATGAATTCGTACACTTTGTCTACAATTTTTCTAGTCATAGTTAAATCTGACATTTATTGACTTTCTCATTTTACAGATTATAAAACTTAATTATTAAAAAGCTGGGCTTGAACTATTTTCAGGCTGGCAGAATTATCATCTGAACTAACTGTATAATGGGGGTTGTACATTAGTTTAATGAATATCGAATGCCATTTATGTTGAAAATTCATTGTGGGTAAATTTTTTCACCGAGGTACTAGCTTTTTGTGATATTAACTCAGATATTTGTTACTCCCCCATTATAAAATGGTGATTCAAGTTCAGCTCGTTGGATGGTGTGTACTGTGGTAATTAAATTCACATGGTGGTCTGAACTTTTCTGGTTGCATAAAATCACATGGAAGTGAGTCTTGACAAGTCAGTTCCTACTATTTGGTTTGTTAGGTTGCAGTAGTAGGTGTATAAATTGGTTTCAAAAGCGCAGATGAAAGTATAAATCCCGAATAGATTTTAATTGTCTCACTATTCTCACCAAAAAAGTCGCTGAACATGCTGGACGTTTGTTGAGCTAAGCCGTTGATGTCGCTGGTGATGTTGGAGAGGAAATCCCTACCGGCGGTTCGGGAGAGATCCGGCTGAACGAGGGAGGTCGCTTGAGAGCCTGTCAGAGGTGGGCTGGGGGACTCGGGAGATTCTTTTGAGTCTCCAAGCGCCTAGAAAAGGTTGTAGTGTATTCAGTTTGCCCAGTTAGCGTTGAGCAAAAATTACGAAATTTGGTTTACAGGGATTAAAACATCCACGATGGTCCTTGAAACTTTTCACAACCCTAGGTCAAGGGGAAGGGATTAAAAACGAATTTTGAAATTTTAGTTCAAGTTTGAACAAAGGTACTTTTTTTCAACACAAGGGTGAATCATGCGGCAGCTAGTCGGGTTGAGTTCATACTGGCTTGGCTGATTCGAACAGCACATTGGTGTTGAGACATCGAGTTAATAAATAATAATAATTTATATAACTAATAACTATTAATAATAATTATTAGGCATTTTAAATTATTCTTAATTCTTTTGAGTAATTCATAATAATTAATTAAGTAGATACTAAATTATTGCCGAAGTAGGAAGGTGGAGACCCCAGAATCATATTGGTACAAATTATTTGTAATTAATTAATCATCTCTACAAACGTTTCATCCGTCATTTCGTGAATTAGAAAGGTGATCTGCACAAAGAAGATAGTAAACCGCTGGGTCAAGAAATTGCAAAGTTTTTTGTTTAAGGATTACAACAGCTAGGTTATTTTTGTTATACAAAAAATATAAGAATTTAAATATCCTAGGACTCCGAGATGAATGTGAAAAGAAATCTCTCAAAATATTACAATAATTCTCGGAGTGAATAGTAATCGCTGAAAAAATAGGAATTACGAAATAAGCGATTTTATTTCCTCTGGAAAATAATTCTTACTTTGGACTTCTGGTTTTTTTTTGTTCCTATAGAGAACGTACGGCTGGTTGTACATCTCTGACGGTCATGAAAAACACAGAAGAATCCCATGAAATTGTAATAAAAACTATACAGTCCAAAGTTTACGATTTATGGCGCTAAGAAACCTTGACGTAAGTACATGGTCCAGCCCTAACATGCATATGTGTATTTTGTATCTTTACATAGGGTATATGGGCTCAATACCAGTACTTACGAGAGGGAAGAGGAATTACCAAATTAATCAACGGTTCTGATCCTGCTGTCTTGTTGCAGTTACGTCCGAATCCCACGAATTTCACGTAGAGCCCATGCTCTCTACTTAACCACTGGATTCAAACAAAACGTCAGGGAGAGGATCATTTCGCGACTTACCCCTACTGACGCCTCAGGTGTCAGTGTCTTTTTCAAAGACAGCCGTCTGGCGATTGATGCCATAGACGCGACCCGTGGGCGATCTTTGGATTTATAAGTCGGCATTTTCTCGTGAAGAGCCTTACAAACAAATCAATTTCAACGAATGTCTCTAGGCAGCTTCACAGATGTAGGTATGTTAAAACTAAAGGTCTGCACAGATATTGAATTACAATTTTAATCAATAGTTTACCTTCAACAAACCCTTCTTAGAAGCGACTTGTTTGGCGCTTTTGGTCAAGTCCCCCAGCGTGCTCTTGCTAACGTAAGTGAGGTCCTCAAGCGTGTTTTTACTGACGCCAGCAGCTTGCTTGCTCGCCTCGACCGCCGATTTGTGGGCATCTCCAGCCGCTCTCTTTGCGTGTACCGTCAACTGGACAACAAGGTCGTCCATACAAACGATTAAGTTCGGCACAACATGGGCACTGAATTCAGAACTTTTTATAGCACTAAATTCAGCACTTACTTATCTCACTGATACAAACATTATTCAGTCGGATTTAATAAATAATGAATCATAAGAATACCTTGTCCATGTGCGCTATGAGCCCCTCTTGGCTACCCTGTCTCTTAGTTTCCCTTACCAGATCTTTGGCGTGGGAGGATAAGGAGTCCAAAAACGACCCTCCTGGAGGGCTTGAGCCAAAGCTCCCAGCTCGCCCCAATAATCCTGTCAAGCTCGTCTTCCTTCTGGGTTGAGGGCTATCCCCGCTCCCCTGCGACTGTAAACGTATAATGAACGTTTTTATTGGCTCCGACACGACTTAGGTACCTACTCCTCCAGTGGTTTTGTCAAGATTTCCCTTGATTTTCACCGAAACCAGCAATTGAATGCAACACAATAGTTGCAGTTCTGTGTAATTTAGTATTGGAGGGGCCGGGCCTCTAGCCTGACTAATCAAGTTTGACACTAGCTTTATTTGCAGCTACCTCAGTGGTTCCTAGGGAATCGTAAGCATTAAATTATCTGCTAAATCCAAAAAAAATTGAAAAACTTCTACCATTTGAAAAACTCACATTTGTGGAAGTTGTTGATTTCAAAGGAACTCGACTCTTGGGAGAATCATCGCCTTGTTGTGCACTCACTACAGTTCTTCCAGTCCAGTCAGAATCTCCTCCAGCACTTTCGTCTCGATCCTGTACATAAAGGGCTATCGATGATTTTTCGTGAGAATTGAGTCACCTAATAATTTGGTATTCAACATACGAATATTGCTTATAAGTTTACTTGTATATACTTGGCGCAATAAAATATATTAAAGAAAAAAATAATAATAATTTGGCATACTGGCCATTCCGCCATTTTCGGGGCGTTGTGTTACCTACTTGGATGAATTCTGAAATATTGTTATAAAATACGTACACCAGTGTCCCGATCACTTCCTTCGCTCTCGCTTTCGGACTCCGAGCTAGACCTCTGAGATGTGGGCGACCTCGAGTGTGCTGGAGATGTGTCTGTCGCTGGCATCTCGCCTGGTATCTGCAGCGTCGATGGCGGGTGGTAAATGGCTTGTACCTCCTCGTTCGTCGAAAGCCCCACAGCTCCAGTGTCTGAGGCCAAGAAACCTGTTAGGATCCCAACTTGGAGGGTCAGGCAAAGCGTGCAAGCAGCAAAACAAAAGACCAAGTGCTCGTAACTATACCTATACACTGGTAGGATATCACACTATATCGTCACTTAAGATCCCACATGGGGTAACTCACTTTTCCCAACTTTACAGGAGAGACAAAAAAAAAACGTGTCCCAGACTTGGTATAGACTTTTCTGCCATTTTGATCAACAGTTCATCTTATTACACACTTCTATGGAGAACCAAGAATAGTAGAACGAAATTGCAGAAACGTCTATAGCAAGACTGGGCACACGTTTTTTGTCTCTCCTGTAAAGTTGGGAAAAGTGATTTAGCCCATGTGGGATCTTAAGTGACGATATATTTGTTATTACTGTAACTAGACTGAAACTTTGTTTTTTGGTCGGAGAAAACGCAATTCAGGTTTAAACTACTCTGTCAATGTCACGGACGTGATCAGCTGTCCTCTTATGGGAATCTTTTCTGGGCCAGAAAAAGCAACCTTGCTCAACGAAAATGCGCAAAACGCCGAGCTTCTACTCAATCCCTAATATAATATGCCAAAAAAATATTGATTTGCTACAGCTGAATTGACAATGTAGGGACTAGTTAGTGCCACTTGATTTTCGTATATTTGCTTAGTCCACATTTCTCTTGAAGATCTGCAATCATCACACCTCCCTACGCCCAAATCATAGAAAGTCCTAATCTATAATACATAATACATAATATTAATATGTATTATTATTATAATATTATTATGTACCAACGGTTACTGTGCTGGTAATGTAGAGATTCTCATTCAATGCATTAAATCTTTTTATTTTTAAGGTAACATGCTAAGATAACAGGATTCGTGCAGTATTTAATAAAGCCAGAGTTTTGCAACGATAGTGGGTATTACCGCCACTTGTCAGACTTAGGCTTCAGACTGTTACAAGTAGGTCATTGAGAGCTCCAATTATTTTGAATATTTATACCAACGAGGCAGCACTCAACGAGACAAGCACTAGCGTGAATCAGGCTTGCAAGAGTAAAATTAATATGAAATTACTATGACAGGTTAATAATACCAAGCAGTGTAATCTACAGTACGTATGCCGAACTTGGCTCATTAACCATTCGTCCAATGGGCATACGAGTATTTGAATTAGACTATTGTAATGAGATTTGAGGTGCCAAAAAATAATCATTCACTCATGATGCCAGTTATGATTATTCGCTTAAAATCGAAGAATTTAACACAAAGGTGAATACATCATTAATATCACTATTCTTTTTTTTATGATTACACATTTTGTAATCACAAAAAAAACGAATAGTGAAAATTAAGATGATACTGTTTGCTCGAATAACTTACTTGGGGACAGGTCAGATGAAACCATTTCAGATACGAAATCGCTCAAAGATGAATAAGACGAGCTGGTGCTGTTGTTATCTCCTTCGGAGTCGGATCCACTTTCATCTGTGACAGTTAAAATGACTGTTAAATTGACCATACCTATAATGACCATACCTATGAATAATTCATCGTACATAAGATTTCTCCAGTTTCTATGATTTGTATGATTTTAATCTTCGGATTTAATTTAACTTATGTTTATTTGTATAAGTCTTGTGACTATTACAAAGAGTGGCTCGAAATATAATCCACTTATGAGAAAGGCATTATCTAGGAACGCGGTAGCGTTCCGCCCCGCCAAGCAAAGGAGTTGAGAAAACGAACGGTGCCGAGTGTATGTTTACCGGACGTCACGAAACGCGTTTTCGAGGTATCCATATCTCGGCTCCTATTTGACCGATCAACTTGAAAATTAGTGCGGGTCTTCTTTGAGTGGATATTAGAAAGCCCTGAAAGTTTCAAATCGATAGGTCTGAAGGGAGCCGAGCTACATAACTTCAAAAACCCGGTTTTTCGGCCTTAGATTGTTCTTCTCCTTCTTCTCCTTGTTCAGACAGGCAAGGCTGGAGCCTCTCCACGTTCACCGATTGACTTGAAATTTTGCACAGAGCTTCATTTAACCTTGAGACAGAGCCTTATATAAGATTTAACCCATTATCTCAACCCAAAAAAGTTTTACAAACAAAAAACAGAAACTTTAGGAAAATTCAGTCCACTTTGACGAGTCTACAGCCTGGGTAAAAGGACCAACCGACTTGAATTTTTTTACATACCTTCTTTATAGCATGTCTCAGTGCCATTTGAACGAAATAACCAATTATCTCAACCAAAAAAAAAAAAAAAAAAAATTAGGGACAAAAAACTAAAATTTAGGGTAATTTAGGCTAATTTTGGCCATATCTCGGCTCCTAGTTGACCGATCAACTTGAAATTTGGTTTGGATCTTTTTGGTGTGGATAAGAGAAAGCCCTGAAAGTTTCAAGTCGCTAGGTCTGAAGGGAGCCGGGTTATATAACTTCAAAAACCAATTACCATGTTTTTCTACTTTTTTCAGTCGGTCAAGGCTACAGCCTCTCCACCTTCGCCGATTGACTTGAAATTTTGCACGGAGCTTCGTTTCAAGTGTAGCAAGTGCCTTTTGAAAGATTCAAGTCGATATCTTTAAAGGGAGCCGAGTTATATAACTTCAAAAACCCGGTTTTTCACCCTTACCTGTTCTTCTTCTCCTTAATCAGTTAGGCCTTTCCAACTTCACGGATTGACTTGAAATTTTGCACAGAGCTTCGTTTCAACATCAGCCAGTGCCTTTTGAAAGTTTAACCCATTATCTCAACCCAAAAAACTTTTAGAAACAAAAAACCTGAAATTTAGGCTAATTTTGGCAACTTGGACGAGTCTACAGCCTGGGTAAAAGGACCAATCGACTTGAAATTTCGCATAGACCTTCTTTATAACATGACCCACTTCAACAACAAAAAGATGTGATAGCCCCCCAAAAAACACTCCGTGTAAAAATCACCCCGCCTCGCAAATATCATTCTACAGAGGCCGGAAAAAGTTATGATATCCACTTTTCCCGCCCACCGTTTCCTCATTAAGGAGCTAAGTATAATGAAAAGGTTAACCACTTCACAAGCACCGTACCCCTTTCGAAATCTCCCCTTGGCACTATTGCAAGACGTTTTTTTACTTCCACAAGGAACTAATACTTGTATAAAAAGTTTGTATTTGTAGTATAATACTACAATAGTATAATAATTGTAGTATAATAATTGTTATTACTTGTGATAGTCCGCTATTCTCGCTGGGAAAGGGGAAGGATAATGGATAAGCCAGAGCCGTACAATTACCTTAGGATTTATTTCCACCAATTTCAACGACTAATGGTACTTAATATCTACTTAATCTCTAATATCGAGGCCTTCCTCTAAGCTGGAATAAACTTAATAGCTACAACGAATTCTTCCTCCTAACTGTGATGATGACAGTCTTCCTCCATGATGGCAGCCTCCGGGATGGGATCTAGATCGAGTTACCTCGAGTTGATGTCCTTATCCCTGAGGTGGCTGTCCCCCACCCATGGCTGTTATCAGCTCATTGAATGTACTGTAGGGACCCGAGGCCGTGTCACGTTGACGAACAGAAACTAAAGTATTCTTCTTTTACAAGAACCCCAATATTACAGTGGCGACGAGTTTGTGTTTAGTTTGTGTTTAGTCGTCTACATCGTCTTCACGTTTCGTGTCGTCCCTTTTGGTTTATTATCTTCGATTAAAAAAAAAAAAAAAAAAAAAAAAAAAAATTGAACCATTGGAATCGCCCAAAGAAAAAATTTTTTTAACCCCCCCTCAAAATTTGTTGGTTTACGTTTCAAGATACGTAGATTCAGAAAATCGAATAAAAAAAAATCCGTCCGTCCGCCGTACGCCGTCCGCGCCACTTTGCCCAGTTAGCGTTGAGTTAAAATTACGAAATTTTTTTTTATGGGTTTCGACCAACCCCACAATGGTCCTCGAAACTTTTCATAACCCTAGGTCAAGGGGAAGGGGTTCAAAACGAATTTTGAAATTTTGAAAATCTCATATCTCGAAAAATTCATATAGAACGGTATGTTTTTTATTTCATATTTAGATAGAGTTTGTTCCGTAGAATTTTTTAAGACCATCTGCAGCTGTGTACGACCAGCCGTTCGTTCACAATGACGGCTCAAAGATTGTGCCTCACCACACGATCGTGAATCAAACTGTTGAAATACAGGTCCATTTTCATACTAACAAGCTCTTTGGAACATCATATGGCTTAAGTGATGTCGAGTTTGTTGTTCTGAGGTGCGTTTCGTGCTACGGAAATGAAGGTAATTTCGAATGTTTGTTGGTGGTACTTCTTTTATAGAAAAATTATTACCGACGTAGTAGTATTAAAAACCCCAGAATTATATCGTATTAATTAATCATAATTAATGATAATTATTATTAATAATGAATACAAATTTTTAATACCTAACCATAAATTATAATAATTTTCACTAGGTACTTGATAAAATTGTTAATAATTAGTGATAGTTGATAATAATAATTAATCTAACATTTAGGATCTAGACATTTAGACCTAGTGATCTAGACAGAAGGGTGATCTGTACAAAGAAGATAATGAACCGTTGTGTCAAGAATTTGCAGAGTTTTTTCAATATCGGTGACCATTCTCAGGCATCATGTCAACACCACGCTTGACCCGCAGCCCGACGAATCGCTCTCAGCATATTACGTCCGAGCCGAACTTCATTTTGCGAGGTATGAAATTACCGAAAACCAGTTTAAGGTTTACGATTTTGTTACAGGCTTGCAACCTGATGACTATCACGCTGTGTTACAAGCCCTTCTCCCCAAAACATTATCTACAGCAAGTTGGACCACTGATATGTCAAAGGTAATTTCTGACCTCGAGACGTCTAACATTACCCGTAATCGAATAAATTTCGCCAAGATGGTTCGCCAGCCATCGCAATCTGTCCGACAATTTGCGAATTCTGTCAAGGCCGCCGCCCTTACATGTGGTTGGGAAAAGTTGGATGGGCTTGAGGTTGCCCAACAACTCAAATTCGTTGGTGCTTTCCCCGAATCACATATCATTGACTCCCTGCTCCAACTCGAACCAGCTGGGAAATTTGAAGCCATGGTTGCTGCTGCGACTGATGCCGAAGTTCGCCATGAGAACAAGCATTTGCTGACCTTGCCACCTGAGCCTATCGCACCTATCTCATCGCCCAATGCACAGAAGAATTACAAAAATGCACCTCGCAAATTGTCATCCATGTCAACTTCTCGTCGTCAGCGCGTCCTCCCGAGGTGCAAGGAATGTTTTTCGAAGCATCAACCACCACAGTGCCCCTACAAGGACTCTGTCTGCCATCGTTGTGGTATCAAGGGCCATACCGCTGCCGTTTGCCGCGCCTCTACTGTCAAGGTGCATGCTGTTGAAGACAACAATCACCCCCCACATGACACAGTCCCTCTACGGAACACCAATGACATGGTAACAACCATTACTACTATTAATAGGAGTTGCCAACATGATGACATTCTTAGTCCAAAGGACCTATCTTTCAAACACATTGTGCCTGCTGTTTCACACAACAAAAATATTATCATGGTTGCTTCCTGTCACCCTCCCTGTTTTACAAAACTCAAAATACCTTTTTGTCCTCTCCCTATTCCCTTCTTAGTTGACAGTGGGTCTGGAGTTACCCTCGTGGATAGGTCCATTTTGCCTAAAACTTTCCCTGCTTCTGTTGTAAAAAGATTCCATGGGTCGGTGAGCGCAGCTAATGGGGGTTCTCTAGACATCATAGGATCATGGGATACCTCTTTGACATTTCAAGAAAAATCCTTCAAAGGTTCCATTCTTATAACAAGGGGTTTACAGCCTGTTGCAATCCTTGGTCGCGACGTGCTTCAACTACTATCACCCTCTTGGCGATCACTACTGAACCCCTCATCTTCCACCTGCGGAATAGAGGAGTACTCAAATTATGATACTGTGACTTCCATGAGCCCTACCTCACCCAATGATGAAGCCAAACCCACCCCTTTCTTACAACCTAGTCCGCCTCAACTTGCCATAAAATATCCTAAAGCTTTTGGCACTAAGGAGAACGAACTCCCAATCCAGGGGTTCACAGCTCATATCAACCTGAAGAAACATTCCGTCCCTGTATTTCAAAAAGCCCGCCCTATTCCTCTTGCCCTACGCTCTCAGGTGGAGGAACATTTGGGGGACCTTCAGCAGAAGGGTGTAATTTATCCAGTGTCTGATTCAGAATGGGCTAGTCCTCTGGTTGTCGTCAAAAAGAAGAATGGCAACCTCCGCATATGTGTGGATTTCAAAAGATCTGTCAATCCTGCTTTACGTACTGACATTTATCCCCCTCCACTCCCAGATGAACTCATGAATGACTTCCAGGGCTGCAGTGTTTTTTGTAAGATTGATCTGACCGATGCCTACCTCCAGATGGAGGTTCATCCTTCTAGCAGGCAATTTCTTACAGTCAACACCCACTTGGGACTTTTCCGGTATCGTAGACTCGTTTTTGGGATCAGTTCTGCCCCTGCTATCTTTCAGGCGGTAATGGACCGTATTTTAGCAGGCATCCCCATGTGTCGGGCTTACCAGGATGATATCCTCGTAGGGGGCTTATCTAGAAATGATTGTGAGGCTCGCCTTCACATCGTCCTGCAACGTTTGGAAGACCATAACATTAAAATTAATTGTGCTAAATCGCTATGGTATGTAGAGCAAGTTCCTTTTCTAGGTTTCATGCTATCAAAAAATGGCAGGCAACCTGACCCACAAAAAGTGGATGCCATCCGTCACATGCCACCCCCTGATTCCCAACCCAAACTGAAATCATTCCTAGGTCTTATAAACTTCTATAGATCTTTTGTCCCTGGCATCTCCCACCATCTTGAGCCCCTCCACGAACTACTTCGTAAGGGCGTACCCTGGTCATGGTCTACCCCCTGCCAGAAGTCCTTTGACTTTGTAAAACGAAGTCTTTGCTCAGCCGCTGGGTTAGTCCTCTACAATCCTAAATGTGATTTGGTTTTAACCACTGATTCGTCAGCTTATGGCGTAGGGGCTGTTCTTAGCCAAAGGGAGAACGGAGTTTTGCGCCCTGTTGCTTTTGAGTCTGGCACGTTGAACCCAGCACAGCGGCGGTATTCTCAGCTTCACAAGGAGGCACTGGCTGTAATATTTGGTCTGAAACGGTTCCACAAGTATCTATATGGCAGGAAGTTCACCATAGAATGTGACCATCAACCCCTCAAGTCTCTTTTGGCCCCCGACAAAGGGATACCTGCAGTCGCTGCATCTCGACTCATCCGATGGGCTGAAATTCTTGGAGCCTATGAGTATGACTTTGTATACCGACCTGGGAACTTGATTCCCCATGCAGACGCCCTTTCAAGATTACCTGTAGCCTCAGACAACGGCGTTCCTCATGTAGCATTTGTTGCCTTTGAGTCCCCATTGTTATCCCTATCTGAGGTCAAGGAAGCCACATCCACTGACCCTGTATCTCAGAAACTAATCTGTCTCTTACAATCAAAGTGGGGCTCAAAACCAGCGGATCCCGATCTACAACCTTACTTTCATGTACGAGATCAGTTGGAGGTTGATGATGGAGTAATCTTCCTTGGAGGAAGAGCCGTGATACCTGCACGTCTACGTGAGAAAGTGCTTAAAACTATTCATAGCGGCCATGTGGGTATATCCAGGATGAGGGAGGCTGTGAAGCCGTTTGCATGGTGGCCAGGTTTGGATAAACAGTTAGTTGATCTGGCTAACGCTTGCATTCCCTGTAATGTCCATGCATCTCGATCCCCTGACGCTCCTAGTAGATGTGACCGACCTAACCCCACTACACCATGGGAAAGAGTACATCTCGATTTATTCGAACTGGATGGCCATCAGTTTTTGACCATTGTTGATGCATGGTCCAACTGGGTTGACGTTCGAATGATGCCCTCCGCCACTGCTCAGAACGTCATTTTTGCAATCAGATCATTAATGTGTTCTTTTGGTTTATTCAAGGAGGTTATCACTGATAATGGGCCTCCGTTTTCCTCACAGATGTTTAAATCTTACCTTGCCTCCCGTTCCATCACTCACTTACCAACAGCTCCATATAACCCAGCCAGCAATGGCAGAGCTGAGGCAAGCGTACATTGGGCTAAGCAAGGATTACGCAAAACTGCTATTGATTATCCCAGTGCTAGTTGGCAAGACAGGCTGGCCATATTCATGGCCACCCAACATGCTACCCCTTCTACTAATGGATCCTCACCTATGAGCAAGGTTTTGGGCTATACCCCTCGCACTCACCTATCCCTTCTCCCTGTAACTAAAGCTTTTTCTGGCGAGCATCTAACCCAATTCCCACCTGGTTCCCTAGTTTGGGTTATGAAAAACCCGTCTGAGAAACATCCTCAATGGGAACCTGGGACCATATTAAATTCCCTGTCTCACTCCCTCAGAACTGTCAAACTCCCCACAGAGGCCACTCATAGGGTCCATCTCTCTCAACTTAGAAAACGCACAGCACTCGACCCAACTTTGAGAGCTGTCGAGTCCCCTGACACATCTCCAAACCCTTTTCCTGAACCCCACGATGAACCAGGCCCCACTACTCAATACCATTGTCCTCGGTATGATCCCTATCCTCCCCTGACTGACAATGCTAGTACAGGCAATTCTAATGCCTTACCTCCTCCTTCTAGCACAGACTTTGATGGGGTCCTACCTTCAGTCTATACTCCACGCCAGTCCTCCTTTGGTAGGTCAATTAACCCACCTAAGAAGCTTGACTCTTATGTGTGGTTTAATCATAGCAATGATTCAAATCTGCAAAATTTTGATTGCAGGTAGGAGATGCCGCCTTACCCATGTAATCCAAGCCATATTTTTTTGTTATTATCTCAAAATTTGTGAGTATTATTCAGTTGTTGTACGTTAACCAAGTTCACTAACCCTTTTATCTCACTGGGCCCAAACTTTGTATTCCACATTTCGTTTGTCATTATAATCCTGTTGTCATTTTAAGTACTCACTTTTGACATTATTTTTACTTATCTCATTACTTGTTTTCCCTTTTAACTACTCAATGTGCCTTGTTTTCCCTTTTAAATACTCAATGTGCCTTTTAAATAAATGGCCAGCATGCCACGGTGTCTGGGTCCACTTCAAATCTCCATCTCCAAGATGGGGGACTGTCCCATCGCATTTCCTCCACTCCCTTAGTTTATTTTTTTTTATGTTTTTTTTTGTAAGGGGGAGCATGTGATGATGACAGTCTTCCTTCCTTATCCCTGAGGTGGCTGTCCCCCACCCATGGCTGTTATCAGCTCATTGAATGTACTGTAGGGACCCGAGGCCGTGTCACGTTGACGAACAGAAACTAAAGTATTCTTCTTTTACCCCAATATTACACTAACTTAACGAACTTATTCGCTACAACGAATTCTTCCTCCAAACTTAACTACACTTATGAACTACGGCGAGTCCTTTCCTCTAATACTACTTAACGTAATCCACTACAAGTGCTTAACTTCGCTTAATCACTACAAGAGTCTTTTCTCTAATCCACTACAACTTAACTTACTCCACTACAAGGGTCTTTCTCTCTAGGGAGAGGTGCGACAAACGGAAGCAGCCCTTATGAATATTATCCAAATCTCTACTTACAGTAGATGGGTCCAAGTTCCTACCGTCCGGTTGCACTCCCGATTATTTCCGAATTCACCGATACCTTCTCGCGATTCGCCCGAGCGACCTTACCGCCTCCGAATCCAATTCAATGATCAAACGCCAAGCACTTCCGACCGTCCGCCTCCTAGTCCGTTCCGAATCCAAGTGAATGATCAAAACCGACAAGCACCTCCGACCGTCTGCCTCCTAGTACCTTCCGAATCCAAGTGAATGATCAAAACCGACAAGCACCTCCGACCGTCTGCCTCCTAGCACCTTCCGAATCCAAGTGAATGATCAAAACCGACAAGCACCTCCGACCGTCTGCCTCCTAGTACCTTCCGAATCCAAGTCGTCGAGTTTTCTTTGGCCAGCGTCCGCCGGGGGGTTTTTCCGCTGACACCTCTGGTCCTTATTTGGAACAATCGCACCAGAGGTGTCGTCACCCCCTGTCCTAGTTTTTCGGGCTCGGCCTCGGCTCCCCCGTCAGCACTTTTCGTGGGACTCAATTTTTTCTCGGAGTTTTTCCTCGGGGTCTCGTTTCCCGCCTCGTCTGGAACCGACCGTGGATGATGCTGCCACCCACCGGTCCCTCTGGTACTATGGTCATCGGGAATCGTAGAGTTGCACCCATGGCAGGCCAAGTATCTGGCCTGCCACATTACTTTCACTACCTACAAACCTGATCCTCCTTCCCCTAACCACCACCATCAAGTATTAGTTGCTTGTGGAAGTAATGAAAACGTCTCGCAATAGCGCCAAGGGGAGATTTCGAAAGGGGTACGGTGCTTGTGAAGTGGTTAAGCTTTTCATTATACTTAGCTCCTCAATGAGGAAAAGGGCGGGCGGGGAAAGTGGATATCATAACTTTTTCCGGCCTCTGTAGAATGATATTTGCGAGGCGGGGTGATTTTTACACGGAGTGTTTTTTGGGGGGATACCTATTTACTAGGGCGGGCCGATAGTCGATAGCACTATCGAGGTATCGATAGCCTATCGATATTTGGCAGGACTATCGATGTTTGAACTGCTGGTGCCCGCTACCCTTCTAATTGAATTCATTCCGAGAAGTGAACAGCTTCTACAATTCCAGGAATGACATTCTTTTATTCTCAGCTGTTCAGATTCGTTTTTCGTTTTGATTCAGATTTCAAATTTGTTGAGTCAATTGTTTGTAGTGGTGTTGAACTATCGATAGTTTTGGTTTCCGATAGTATCGATGGTTTTTCCAGAAACTATCGATAGTATCGATAGTTTTAAAACTCGCCTCTTTTCATTTAATTTCATATATTTTCATCAATGTCTCATCAAATCTGGCCTCTGTTTGTATTGTCAGCTTGTCGCCAGTCGTCGTCTTTCATGCGTTTTTTTTTAGTGAAGTGAAGTTTTGTACTGAAAGTATTCCTGGTGAGTCCAGTACAAAAATCAAATGCGTAATACATGTGGAATAAAAATATAAAAGTTCCTTGGTAACAAAAAAACGACTTATGGTTACTGTTCGTCGCGGGTACGGTGAAGAACGGATACGACGAAGTACGGTATATACATGAGAAAAATTAGACAGAATGGATACAATCTTTACGCATGAATCCTATACGGTTGTAAGCCCAGAGTGAGTGTTTCGGTTTACTTGTCCATCTACATTAGGTAGGCCGGACATCATGTGGTGTCCTAACATCTAGGCCTGCAATTTTTCCCCATTAACAGTACGGACCTTAGCCACACGGGGCACACCGTCCTTACCCAGGACGAGCTCAGTGATCACACCCATTGGCCAGGACAAGGGGGGTGTGTTGTCCTCCCTGATCAAGACAACGTCTCCAATGACAGCAGGACGGTCAGGGGTATTCCACTTTGTACGGGTCTGGAGATCAAGCAGATATTCAGATTGCCATTTCTTCCAAAAACTTCGTACCAGGCCAGAAACAAATTTCCATTTGGGAACGAGACGGGAACTAACTTCTGTACAGTTGCTTTCAGGTAGCGCAGTCAGGGGGCGTTGAACGAGAAAATGGGCAAGAGTCAACAACAAAATGTCGTCAGGGGAAGCAGTTTGATGCACTAACGGACGGCTATTGAGAATTGCCTCAATACGGACGGTGATAGTGTTGAAAGTTTGGAGAGACGGGGTATGATTAGGGAGATTAACCTTGATGAGGCGTTTTGCGGATTTAACGGCAGCCTACCACAAGCCTCCGAAGTGGGGAGCTCGTGGGGGGATAAACCTCCTTTTGAGGGAGAATATTTAACGAGACGGACACGGTACGTTCACGAGCAAATCAATTTTATTAATAATAATTTTATTAATAATGGACAGACTAGGGAAGTCGTTACATGTGGCGGAGCAGTGTTGCCCGTACATCACATTATGGATCCTATAATACATTACACCTCTCCCCCACAATTTTACAATTCTCTTTCTTTTTTTCTTTTTTTTTCTTTTAAACCAAAATGTTTCATATCATTTCAATAATCACATCACTATATTACATTCATAATCATTTAGAAACTAAGCATTCACAAAAATATCAATTGTAGATTAATAGATGTAGATTAATAGATTATTTAGAAATTAAGCATTCACAAAAATATCGATTGTACATTAATAGATGTAGATTAATAGATTGTAGATTAATATAGACGAATTAAGCGTTCACAAAAACATCAATTATAGATAATACAAAACAATAATTTATATTGTGTTCTTAGTTGTGAGAAAATGATTGTCAATCTATTTAGATTGACAATCATTTTCTCACAACTAAGAAATAATTACGAATATTGGCTTTCCATTCCCTGAATCTCGTCAATCAACCTTTTTGGTTGCCGAACCATCCTACCACTTCTTGTACTAATGGGGGATTTAGATATTTCTTCAGAAATCTGAAGATTATTTGGCATAGGTGGAATATCACTATTCTCAAATCCGTGAAATTCAGGACTCGTTGTAGTACTGGCACTTGAGGATCTACGCGTCCCAACATTTTCTGCATTGCAAACAATAGTAGATGGTGAAAAACTGGGTATTTGAGTAGCCCTAGCTGTTAAACGAGGGTTTAGAGTTTCGCGTCGCCGAATCTGGTCGACATTTTTTTTTTTTTTTTTTCTTTTCATAATATTTATTGCACCAAGTAATACATCTTATTAGCAACATTTCTTTTTTTTTTTTTTTTTTTTTAAATTTATTCAACTTTTAGTAACAATTTACTTTACAGTTATGTGAATTACATGCTATTTTCTCCGTACTTCAGTACAATGGTACGTGGGTGAAGGTAGTTGCCCATTGGCAGTCCTTCTTAAGTATTAATTATTATTAGTATCACAGTGAATTAGCTTAATATATAGAGGATAATGTGCATAGCTTAACGATTAGAGGATATCACAGATGGTGGATTGTAATAATGAAGGCAGGTATAATAAATATTAATGGAGGGAATATTGCGTTAGGGACTATCAAGAAGGTCTACTGGTCGCTTTCTTTTGAGTCTTCTTCCAGTCTGCTGGCTTAATAAACGTGCTGTGAAGCCATCGAACGCAGGGTTAGGGTGTGTTGCGAGAGTGTGATATTGACGTTGGAAAGTATACGAGATTACATCTTTAACTTCAGGGATCTGTAGGTCTCGATGGATGACTGAATTCCGTACAAACCAGTCTGCATTTGTGATAAGACGTAATGCGCGGTTTTGCTGTACCTGTACTCTTTTTATTTGTGTAGCACATGCAGATCCCCATATGGAGCAACCGTACTGCCATATTGGCCTGATCATTACGATGTATATCAGTCTCTTGTTGCACATGGTGAGTGGAGAGCTAGGTCCAATCAACTGTTTCAGGTAGTTGATACGACTGCGTAATCTTTTGACCAAGTCACTGATGTGATCCTTAAACGTTAGTCTTTTGTCTAGTTTGATACCTAGGTATTTGACTGCCTCGGTTTGTGGGACTAATACGTGGTTAAGTGTGACAGGTGCGACTTGATAGTTCTTCTTGAACGTAAATGTTACCGTATTTGATTTTTGAGGATTCATGGCAGCTCGCCATTTACGGTTCCAGTCCTGTATCCTGGTTACGTGCTGCTGCAGGTTTGCCGATGCGTCGTTTCCGCAGCTAGCTCGCGATAGGATGGCTAGGTCGTCAGCGAACATAGCCATGGTAGTATTGGTCGCAGTAGGTACGTCACTAACATATACCAGGTAAAGGATGGGTCCCCAGACACTACCTTGGGGAACCGATGAGACTATGCGTTTACTTGCCGAGATAGCGTTGTCACATTTCACGTGGTATGTACGGTTCGTGATGAATGAAAGGATGATGCGGTAGTAGGTGTCCGGCAAGAGTGGTTTTAGTTTATATAAGAGGCCTGGATGCCATACCCTGTCGAAGGCTTTTTCGGTGTCTAGGAAAATTCCTTGGCATATTTCTTGGTTTTCATATGTGTCCAGTATTTCCTCTATGAGCCTGTGGAGTTGTTGCTGACATGAGTGTGATCGACGGAACCCGAATTGGAAGGACGGAATTGTATTCGTGAGGTGTGGCAGAAGTTTAGTTAACATAAGCCTTTCAAAGATTTTTGAAAATATTGATAATAAACTGATAGGCCGATAACTTTTGGGGTCTCTCGCATTTTTTTGTGGTTTTAAGATCATTATGATTTCTGCGTGTTTCCATTTCGATGGAAAGTGAGTTACACGAAGTATTGAGTTATATATCTGGGTAAGTAGGACTAGTGTTTTTCTCGGAAAGTGCTTCAATAGTGGCTGCGTTATTTTGTCGTTTCCCGGTGATTTTTTTGTTGGGGAACGTCGGATGGCGTTCATCACTTGGGCAGGACTGAAAAACTCTTCAAAGCGGGTTAACGCTAACGGTTGAGTTATTCGTTCTTCGACGTGTGCGTGAAATTGGGGGTCTTCACTTGGATGTGGAGTGAACTGCTCGACAAGTTGTTCTGCAAAAAGGGAGGCCTTTTCTTCTGGAGTGGAGAGCCATACATTATTCGTTTTGAGGGGTGGAGTGGATTGAGGTTGCTTAACTAGTATTTTGGCTTTTCGCCATAATGATCCATCTTGTGCACCCAGTGCGAGTAGTGTGTTCCGTTTTTCTTCCGTTTTGAGTTCTTCTAGAGCTTTTTTCAAGTCGGTTGTGGCCTTATTATACGATGTTTTATGCGGAGGGTACTTGGTTAGTTCCCATAATGTTCTTGCATTTTTCTTCATATCCAGCAGATTTTGAATGTGAGGTGGTGTGAATGCCGAGCGTCTTTGTGCATAATTCTCTGAAGAGTTGCTACTGGCCACACCTGCGGCATATTGTATAATTTGGGTGATGTGACTTACAGCAACGTCAATATCGCGGGGAGTCTTTAGTGGTAGTGCTAGATTCGTTTCCCTTTCGAGTGATTCAGAGTAAAGTTTCCAGTCGAAAGGGTTTTTGATGAGATTGTCATTTGGTTTGTTGCACTGTATGGAGCATGTAAGAGAGATTAGCAAAGGATAGTGATCTGACGACAAAACATGCAGAACGCTAACTGTGGAGATCAGGTTGTGAAAGCATTTCCCCACGAATATGTCGAGAATGTCAGGTGAGTGATTTGGATTGTCGGGGTAGTGTGTTGGTTCTATAGGGTGGGCTATGCCTAAGCCCAGTTGTGAAACTGCGTCCAACATAAGTCTTCCGCGCGGGTTTGTTGTTGCTGACCCCCATCTGGGGTGTTTCGCGTTGAAGTCGCCTCCTAGTATGAATTTTTGTCCCATTTCATGGACGATTCCCCATATTGTGCTCATTAATAGTCTATGGCCTTCCCTCTCCGGTGCGGAGTAGAATGCTCCTACTTGGTATTTATTTCCGTTGAAATCAAGGCCAATTCTAGCAACCTGTGCATCATCCTCGCATATAGGTGGTAATTCGTTGTGCAAAATGCCACGTTTAATAAGAACAGCCGATCCTCCTTTACGACAATTGGATGGGTGGTCTGCTCTATAACTTTTGTACCCTGGTATGAGGAAATTCAAGTGTGGAGCCATTTTTGTTTCTGTGAGTAGAATAAGATCTATGTTGGTTTGTCTCAGAAATAATTCCAATTCATGATACTTATTGTTCAATCCGCGACAGTTCCATGTGACGATTCGAAGGTTATTAGGGGGAGGTGTGCTCATTTTAGCAGTTTAGGAATCAGTTGGGTGAGCATTGAGAACAGAGGTTGAATTAGGTCAATGAGCTGTTCAATTTTTCCGCACAGTAATGAAATTGTGGGCTTATCATTGGTGTTCTCTGCGCTTCCACGGGTTACTTCTGAAAAAGTACGGTGTTTTGGTTGAGAGGGGGTAGTTCCTGTATTAGTAGGCGGAAGGGTTGCGTTTGGTTGGTTGATTGGTTGGTATGGATGAGGATTGTATGACTGCTGTTTGTTTGGTTTTTGGCGATTGTTTTGTAGTGAAATGTGGACAGGACACCCTCTGTAGTTGGCCGTGTGGGTTCCTTTACAGTTGGTGCAGACAGGTGGACTTCCATTTGTTTTATCACAAGATGCGGTAGTATGGTCGCCGTCACATTTTACGCATTTTGGGCGGCGAAAACAATAATTTTTGGAGTGACCAAAAGCCTGGCATTTAGTACATTGGATTATTGATCTTTTCGGTTTCGGAGGTTCTACCTTTATTACAGCGTTATACAGCCGCGTTACATTGTATATTTCCGGGTTTTTAGACAAACAATAGTAGATGGTGAAAAACTGGGTATTTGAGTAGCCCTAGCTGTTAAACGAGGGTTTAGAGTTTCGCGTCGCCGAATCTGGTCGACATTTTTTTTTTTTTTTTTTTTTTTCTTTTCATAATATTTATTGCACCAAGTAATACATCTTATTAGCAACATTTCTTTGACAACGAATAATCGGTGACTGAAACAAGACTGTGATACATAACACATCCCATACATCATTTCAGCTATTTAGTGTCTTCAATGAACACGATTTGCAGGAGCGCACAGCACTACACTCACTGAACAAACTTTCATGAACACATCACTCCCTATTACCACAGGTCGTGAGGTTTTCGTCTTTTCAGTCGTCTGAGCAGATCATCAACGTCCTGCAGTTTCACAACCTCCTCGTTGATATGACCTTGGAGCCTCTGATGATGGGCTATCGCTTGAGTTTTTATTACTTCATTTATTGTGGGAATTTCGAGGTCGTTATGGATATCATTATTGGTCGAGTAGCGGTACGCATCGACGCATGACCGCAGTACTTTGTTCTGGAATCGCTGTATAATATCCCGATTACTTTGAGAAGTGCAGCCCCAGAGCTGTGCACCATATGTCCAGACTGGCTTAAGGACCTGATTGTATAAAGTTAATTTATTTTGGATAGACAATTTTGATCGTCTACCAATCAACCAATACATTTTTCGGAATTTGGTGTCCAATTCTTTTTTTTTATTTTTTACATGCGCTCTCCAGCGGAGCCTTGTATCCAGAGTCATACCCAAATATTTTGCCTCATTGGCATAAGGGATGACTCTGCCATTCAGATAAATTGGTATAATTTTGATTTGGCGGTTGGTGAAATCAACATGGACTGATTTTGCCTCATTCATCTTGATTCTCCACTTAATTGCCCAATCATGGAGATTCTCGATGGATCTTTCAAGTTTTGAGGTCGATTCTCGATTGTCTTCACCAATGGCAAGAATAGCAGTATCATCTGCAAATGATGCCAGGGTGTTCCCCTCGTGTTCTGGCAAATCGCTGGTGTAAAGGACGTACAAGAGTGGGCCGAGTACACTTCCTTGTGGTACGCCAGCATTAATAATTTTTGCTTCCGAGTAAGCATCATCTTGTTTGATCCGGAAGTATCGATTTGATAGATAAGAGTGAAGCAGTTCAACATATTTGGCTGGAAGCATTAGTCTGAGCTTATGGTCAAGTCCCTTGTGCCAGACTTTATCGAACGCTTGAGTAACGTCGAGGAAGACAGCTGAGCAGACTTTTTTATCTTCTAGGGCTTGTTCAATAATATGAGTGATACGGTGCACCTGATCTATAGTGGAATGCTTATGGCGGAACCCAAACTGATGTTTGGGGATGAGGTTTCTTTCTTCTACGATTTTAATTAGACGTGCATACAGCAATTTTTCAAAGAGTTTTGACAGTACTGGTAAAAGTGATATTGGTCTATAAGACTTTAGCTCTTCAGGAGGTTTACCTGGCTTCAATATCATAATGACTTCAGCGAGTTTCCACAGTTGAGGAACATAACGTAACTTGAGGGAGGCGTTCATGATTTGCGTGATCTTTACAAGTGCTTTTCGTGGTAGGTGTTTGAGAACTTGACCAGTGATCAGATCATATCCAGGTGCCTTCTTGTGATTGATCTTGGTATTGATGGTGTTTTGAACTTCTTTGACAGTGAACAGTGGGATGTCAATTTCTTGTTCTAGCAAGGGAATTTCTTCAAGGGATTCTTCGTCAGGGCGGCCAGGATTGGGCATGAAAATATCTGCAAGATGACGAGCAAAAGCATCAGCCTTTTCTTGGTTGCTTTTTATCCACTTGCTATTAGTTGTATCTTTAATAGGAGGTGCCTGGATGATAGGTCTCTTCAGATGCTTTGTCGCCTTCCAGAGGGAGTATTCAGTGTCTCGATGATTGGTGAGCGATGTGAGGTAATCTTCTTGGGTTTCTTCTTGTATCTGCTCCATCATTTTCTTCAGTTTGTAGTCGAGTTGGTACCATTCAGTTTTAAGAGCGGGGATACGTAGTTTTTGCCATTTACGCCTGGCTTTTCGTTTTTCTCTGATCATATTTATAACTTCACGTGGATAGTTGAGGCCCTTCAGCTTTTTCTGTTCTTCAGGGGTGTTTTTCCATGCCACAGTTTGGATAGTGTGAACGAGTTGACTCAACTCTCCATCAACTTCAGCTGGAGTTGTTAGTGGCACACTGAGATCTATATATTGATTTATGTTGACTTTAAACTGATCCCAGTCTGTATTTTTGTTCACCAAAACTGGATTATGAGGCTTTAGAATGATGGTTTCACTTAGCGTTAGAAGTATTGGCGAGTGGTCAGAGCTGAGGTCAAAACAGTCCTCAACGAGTGCATAGTTCGCTGAGATATTTTTCATGATAAAGAAATCGATTAGATCAGGCTTCTTCTGGATATCCCCTGGCCAGTACGTTGGTTTCCCAGTTGACAATGGTGTACAGAAATTTGATTGAACATATTTAAGGAGTTCTGTACCACGAGGTGTACAAAGTCGTGAACCCCAATGCGTGTGTTTTGCGTTAAAGTCACCGCCGATTATGAATCGATTTCCAAGTAGGGCAAACACTTCAGCAAATTCTTTTTCTTTTATGATATGCCTTGGAGGAATGTAAATACTGGCAATATTAGCTTCAAAGGATTTCGTACTAATGGTGATTGCACAGCTTTGAAACTTTTCTGTCTCTATTTTGACACATTCATGATGTTTTATATTATCTTTGATCAGTACCGCGCTGCCCCCTCTTGCATTTTACTTGCATTATTACTTCAGAGTCCCACAGCCCAGGCTGAACGGAGTCAATGAGGATACGGGAGAGAAGGTCGGAGCCTATTATGACGTCAATAGGTTTGGACTTGTAGAACTTAGGGTCAGCAAGCTGAGACTGAACAGGTTTCAGGTGTAGCCAATGAGTGGGATCCCAATCACAACTGGGCACAGGCATGAGCATAAGGTCTACACAATTTTACCATCAAACATCTGGGCCGACCAACGGACTTACTTCTGACACCATGTTATGGTATGAGGTGAATAACGATACAAAACTTTATAATGACTGACTGACTACATAGTACATACGACCAGGACACATATATACGACGTATATATATAATCTCTGACATGAAGCCAGTGGTGACTGTGTCGCAGCACAACCGCTGCCATCTAATTCTATAATAATCATAATCCTTCAGGTAAGTAATTAGTTTATTAGTTAGATATTATTATTTCTTATTTTAACATTATTATTTATAATTTTATTATTAATTATTTATACTTATGCAACAAACAGTACGGCATTAGGAGTGATTGATTGGAATTGTTTTCTGTAATTCTTTTTGGTTTATTATCTTCGATAATGAACCATTGGAATCGCCCAAAGAAAAAAAAATTTTAACCCCCCCTCAAAATTTGTTGGTTTACGTTTCAAGATACGTAGATTCAGAAAATCGAATAAAAAAAAAATCCGTCCGTCCGCCGTACGCCGTCCGCTGTACGCTGTACGCCGTCCGCGCCACTTTGCCCAGTTAGCGTTGAGTTAAAATTACGAAATTTTTTTTTATGGGTTTCGACCAACCCCACAATGGTCCTCGAAACTTTTCAGAACCCTAGGTCAAGGGGAAGGGGTTCAAAACAAATTTTGAAAATTTGAAAATCTCATATCTCGAAAAATTCATATAGAACGGTATGTTTTTTATTTCATATTTAGATAGAGTTTGTTCCGTAGAATTTTTTAAGACCATCCGCAGCTTTGTAGGACCAGCCGTTCGTTCACAATGACGGCTCAAAGATTGTGCCTCACAACACGATCGTGACTCAAACTGTTGAAATACAGGTCCATTTTCATACTAACAAGCTCTTTGGAACATCATATAGCTTAAGTGATGTCGAGTTTGTTGTTCTGAGGTGCGTTTCGTGCTACTGAAATGAAGGTAATTTCGAATGTTTGTTGGTAGGTACTTCTTATATAGAAAAATTATTACCGACGTAGTATTAAAAACCCCAGAATTATATCGTATTAATTGATCATAATTAATAATAATTATTATTAATAATAAATACGAATTATTAATACCTAACAATAAATTATAATAATTTTCACTAGGTACTTGATAAAATTGTTAATAATTAGTGATAATTGATAATAATAATTAATCTAACATTTAGGATATAGACATTCAGACCTAGTGATCTAGACAGAAGGGTGATCTGTACAAAGAAGATAATGAACCGTTGTGTCAAGAATTTGCAGAGTTTTTTGTAATTCGTTTTCTGAATTTGTTTTTTAACGGATGTCAAAGTTATTCTTATAAATAATGTTCTCTTTGTGCAATTTTATAGATGGATAGCTGTACTTTTTTGGGTTGCGTACAGATGTGTTTATCGTCTATGAATTATTGTGGTTTAATGTAACCTTGATCATGTTTTATGATTGTACTGGGCGTATTGAGATAAGGACAACCATTAGCCATGATGATTTTCGTATTTACCGCACCAGTTGTACCAACTATCGTTTATGTGTTCTCATTGTTCTGTCGGCAACCATGTGCACCTTCTATTAATGTATTTTGCTTCTACCGTTCGTATGTTTCTGGTAGAAACATTCAACTGCTCTATAATAAACTCGTTTATTGTTTGCAAAACGTTTATGGCACTCACTGACTTGCAAATGTCGAGTTCGAGTAGTAGAGTCAGTGGACAATCTTTATGACACAGTTTCACGATCAAAAACGAGATATTCAACATGAGAAAGAAACTGCACAAAACACAGAGACACGTGTATCCCGCAGACACAGTTCATAGCAGACTCACCTTTGGATTTAATTATGTGAGGTCACCTGAAGATATAACGTATAATAGTAGTATAACTTGATTTAATGGTGAGGAATATAATCGAAAACCAAACAGGCAGCTGAGTTATGTCAGGCCAGAACCTAATGGTATTCAAAAATTTGTGGTTACCTGTCGGCTGCTCGGGCTGTGGAAGTTGGTTGAGCGCTGTGGCGAGGGAGCTGTTGCCATCCCAAACTCGGAACACAATCGGGTCCAGAGTCTCGTTGAACCACTTGGCTTTGTCGCCGATCTGCTGAGGATCACAGACGCCTGTGTGGACGCGGAGGAAGGCGACGTTCGATGGTGTTAGCGACCATTCGGCCAAAAATTCAACTGCCTGAAGACAAAATTCAAATACGACATCAATTTGCGTATGAGTCGGGCCACTTGTAAAGTAATTCGACTTTTTATTTGTTAAGACAGATGGATCTTCAGGACCACACTGTGCCAGAAGAGGTGAGACACACCCACACTGCAACCACCGCGCTGTGGGACGAAACGTGAATCTAGCTATTCGAAAGTCGAAAAATGAATGTCTGGTGTGGCAAGCCGGAACCTGTGTACCTGTTAGTTGTGATCTCAGGGAGAGCAGAACAGATAATTATACCTAAGTGGGGAAGTGGACTTTGAGCTGTAAGAATAAACAATGTAGGTATGTCAAACCAACACAAGCTATGAATGTCTCATCTCAGTCATTTAGTAAATCGTTACCTTAAAACAACTCCTAGCACTCCCTGGATGTGGTTTTAACAAAATATTCTTTATGGAGATCACAGAAGGAGGTAAGTATGTAGACCACTTTCATGGAAGAAAAAAAATTATCGTAGTATTTCATTACTTTTTTAATTTGTCTACGAATGCATATTTTATGTACAAAAACGTTAATTCAATCATCTCTTTCTGGACTGCCCTTTACATGGAACCTTATGGAACCTGGAAACTAAGTTTTTATCGTATTCTGTTGGTTATTATTAGGGCTGTGATTTATATGCAATAAAAACAGACAGATATGCACATATAAATGCAAATATATATCGGTATCTACCACCCTAATGAACCCATTTCAACTAAATGCCTGACATTGATGGCCCTTTGGCATAAGACATATTAGTTCACCATAGGCTCCGCCCCGATGTACGAGGAAATATGAAATAGGAGATGGAAGGGAACACGCCCCTCCTCTCCAACTATCCAAGTTGGTTTTATAACAGGCGGAGTAGGGAGTATGAGTAAGGGTCCCCTTCCGAAGGGACAGATTCTAGTTGTGCCTTTCGGAGAGTGCAGTTTGTTCAATATAACAACCCTTACGATCACTGTGCTCTAAATGCCTTGTTTTCATTTCATTTCCTTCCTCCCTAATCTGCATAAAGGATCAAATCCGATATATATTTGGTAAAATATGCAATTAAAATTAGAAAATACGTGAAAAACAATTAGATACAGGTACACAGAAAACATAGTAGGTACATAGTGTGCATAAGAAACCGCAACACACATACAAGTTAGGGTAGGTTCTTTAGGAGTCGGCTTTTTAAAAAAGGTTGAAATGAATTTAGGCGAAACGAACTTTATTCACGGAATTACACAGACTTTAAATTGTGACAATAAAGTTATTGGAACACTTAGAACAAATTACGCGGAACACACACAGGGTCGGTCGGTTACAGTAGCAGGCCGAGAACTGAAGGCTCGGGGCCTGCCCACGTTGGTTTTATAGTGTGCATGGCTGCGTCAGCAGTAATGGTAGGTCGGGTACTATAACTCTTCCCTCCCTGTAGATAAAATTGAAATTTAGTAGAAATTTCAATTTTTCAGTTTCGACGAGCAATCATGACACACTATACAACTTTACAATAATATAAAAGGATATGCACACAAATAGGTATAATAACAAATAAGGTTACGTGGTTAGCAATAGTTGTGACATGATTAACAATAAACAGAGGTTGGCACGACAATAGTGAGACAATACTATGCTAGCTTTACAATTTGCGTGAGATAACTCGAAGGAATTTTAAGTTTACATTTCGACATTAATTCCAAACATGATACTTGATAACAAATGAACAATTTACATGAACAATTTACAACTTACAACATAATTTTCGAGCTAAGTTTCGAGCTGGTTTTAGACATTATCTCATTAGACATTATCTCGGGAAATTTGAATGTTTCTTCTATGTTTATAAAAACGGTATCCAGTGTACGCGAAGAATGATATGAGAGCAACGTATAAAAGAATTGTCCAGGCGCTAGGGGAAAGGTGATTCAATACAAGTTCCCGTGTACTAGGTATGGGAATTGAAGGAGGTGATAGTTGTTTTAAGTTTCTGAGTTTCATCAACGCTGTAGGTTTCTTGTTGAAATCCCAAGACTGTTTTTGGAACATGACCATAGAGGGGGTATGGCTACTATAGGTGGATGGGGTGGTTAAGGTTTGGTTCCTATATTCTATCGTGCTGTTGCCTGGGGAAACGAGGAAGATGCCGAAAAGGGATTTAAACTGTATATTACCCTGGTCAATAATTTTTATCTGATCTTCGTAGGGGAATAAGAAGACGTAACGATTAGCCTCTTCCAGGAGTTCTATATGGTTGTTTTGTAGATTTAGTTGTATTAAATCACAACGGCCGTTCAAACCCTTAGTGAGTATGTCTAACTCGCAGTCGTTTTCGCTGGTTAGCTGAAGATTATTCTGACACAAGTAGTAGTTACGTCCATATTCACACGGATTCTTAAGGAATCGTAGGTCGGTTGTGGATTTTAGAGCGTATTTGGTGGTGGGTAGGATAGTAGCATAGAAATTTGGAATGAAGGTTGGTAGTGGTTGAAGGAGAATCAAATCGAACTGAGTAGTATGGAGGATGGGGACATCTAAGAAATAGATGATTTCCTCAGAGCTTATGAAGCATTTCACTTTTATGTGATTTTGGATCTCCCAGAGTGATTCTTCTTCAAAGAGGGGCAAACTGTTACCATAGAATGGTATAAGACTCCTAAGGATTTGTCGTAGGGTTTCTGGTTTGATAATACTTGGGTGGAGTTTACCTAATTTGCAGAAAGTTATCGAATTTTCTATGTCTTGAGTTAGATCTGAAATTATTTGTAATAGCAATTGATTGTGTTCTAGCGCGTTTTCTACTTTTACTACCTGGGTTGCAAAGGAGCTTGCTTCCCTTAATCGCTCTATTTCCGAAGCCAAAATGTCGTGGTTGTAATTAATATTCGAAATAGTTTCATTCAATTCAGTGACAAATTTTTCATTGATTGAGTAATGGTGACTAATTTGTTGGGACAGTATTTCTTGGTTTGTATGCAGGTGGTGAAGAATTTGATTAAATTTTTCCTCGTCATTGGCGTCTAAGTTTCCTGTAATGAATTTAACTACAGAGCCTAGGCCGTTCAGCAATCCTCGCCTCTGACGGCGGGGTAAGGTTGATGCAAACAATCGTCCTTCAATAGTTGTTAGCATATGTTCGATCATTTGAATTCGGGATCGGACAACTTTTTGAAGTTCGCTATCTTCATCTATTACTTTGATGATATCATGGAAATGGGTCTTAATTTGGTTCACTTGGTTAAGTATTTCTCCTAATTGGTAGTAGTGCGTGATGGTATGATAATGGTTGATCATTCGGGCAGAACCTAATCGTATGGGTAATAAGCCTAAGTTGGATGTAATATTTTCGAATTCCAGTCCTTGGATCATGAGTAAGGTCGGAAGCGTTAGGAGGATAATGGCAGCAGGTTGGCGGTCCATGATTAGGTGGGTCGTGGTGAATTGGTGTCGTCCTGAAACGAGGATAAGGAACTAGAGTCGGAACTGGAGCTGGACGGTGGTGATCGGTATGGTTTTTGGGGGATGGGTATTCTAGATATAGATCTCGATTTCAGGTCTATTTCGGGGGGCATTGGCAGCGCTTTTCTCGGCTTCCTGATGGGATAAGCCGGTAGTTGAGGAGTAGTTATTGATGGCCGTGGAGAATTGGTCGGGTGAGGGCTTCCTGGTCCTTGAGGGGAAACAGATTGGGGAGAGGATTCGAATGGCGGAGGGGAAGGTACTTGTTCTAGCAATTTTGAGAGGTCCTTACAATTCCGTTTAGGGACGGGGGTTGTGAAACTGGTTGCTGAGGGGGTTGTTAAACTAGAATGCCTAGGTTGGGCTTCGTTTTGGGTAATGGTGGTGGGGTCGTATTCTGGAACGGAGTATAAGGTGGCGGTTTGGGGAGAATTTTGAGGTGGGACTTGGATTCTGTCCTCAGAGGAAGATTCCGAAGGTGGAACCCTGGCACGGGGGTAGTCTGTCGTGGGGAAACTGACTTCCGATGGGGAATAGCTTGAAGAGCTTGAGTCTATGTTAGGGAGTTTTTGAAGTTTCCTAGGTCTTTTGATATTGGCCATGTGAATCTTCTGTTGGGTATTAGCATGACGGGGCTGTATTTGTGCGGTGTGCCTCAATTCATCAATGGATATTACGATTTCAGGGTTGTATCGGTGTTTTGTCTTGCTCTGAAGTTGTTTGGTCTGAACATAAACAGTGTCAGGAAGTTCAGGAGGATCTTCCCGTGTGGAATTTCTGTTTTCTATTATTCTCTCTTTTAGCTGATCGCCACGTTCCCTAAGATTTTGGTAGAGGGCTTTCATTTTTTCGCGGTGTTTTGCGAGATAGTCGTTAGCAAGGCGTTCTTCCAGGTTTACTTTGAGGAGGGAGTCGTCCGAAATGTGACCTTGAACTACTTCAAAGGGAGTTAGAGACGTCGCCGAGTGAATCGAGTTATTATAGGCTATTAGGGCATAATGCACACGTGTCTCTACGTCGTCCTTTTTGAACACTTCTTGACAATTCAAAAGCCGAAGATGTTCTATAATTGTCGAGTGGAATCGTTCAATGGGACCATTCGAGTCGGGATGTTGACTGGATATAAAATGGATATCGATGTTGTGGTTGGTTAATAATTCTTTAACGAGAGACGAATTCAATTCGGCTCCGTTGTCGGAAATAAGTTTTTTGGGGACGCCATGATGTGAGAAGTATTTCAGGAGGACTTTAACCACATCGAGACTGGTATTGGTGGGTACCATGTACATTTGGGCGTATTTGGAGAAGGGGTCAAAAATTGTGAGGAATTTTGTCCTATCTATTGTTATCTTGTCGATATGTAAGGTTTCGAAGGGTCGGGACGGTGTTGGAGTTACGTTGTACTTTATTTTAAGGGGATTCCTCTCGTATTTGGTGCGTAGGCAGACATCGCATTGGTTAACGAAGTTCTGGATAGTTTTCTTCTGGTTGGGCCAGAAGTATCTTCGTTTAAGGTGTTCATAAGTTTCAGGACTACCTCGGTGATTGGTTTTGCCTACGTGATAAGCCTTAATAAGTTCCTGGACGTCGTCCTCAGACTCAATATCTTCTAGTAATGTGGAAAACTTGGCCATCAAGAGCTCGGATTCCTTGAAGGTTCGAGTCATAATGGCAGCAAATCTCTGGAAGAATTTGTTGTCTGGATCATTGTGGAAATAGATGCCATAATGGACCTTGGGTCTGACGTATTCCCTAATGAATTCGACAACGTCCTTCTCTAGGTGGTAATGAGATAATTCCACTGTGGTGCGGGTTTTGGTGGAATTAAAAAAACGTTTGATAGAGGGTTTCCTAGGGAGCGCTGTTACCAACTTGAAAATTATTTGGTTTATTGCATGATTAACGGGACCTTCTCTGGTGGGGATCGTAAATGTTTGGATAGTGGGGGGAGCAGTGGGGGGAGCAGTTTCGGCTTGTACGTCAAGGGACAGATGATCTTCAAGATCCCTTTGTCTCGATCGCGAGAATTCTCCCAATATTGCGGCAATTGCTCGATCTTCTTCCTCTGTAGTTAACTGAGGGGGAAGAAGTTCGTCCAGTTGTACGTTTTCGAGCAATTGGTCTGCATCGACCGGTGGCGTGGAGGGCTGAGCTGTTGGATCTGAGTCCAAGTTGTTTAGCTCGATTCGGGAAAGAGCGTCGGCTACATGGTTTGAATTCCCGGGCTTGTATCGTATCTCAAAGTTGAAGTCACTTATTTTTAACCTCCATCGGTATAATTTGGAGTTTGGATCTTTCATATTGAAAAGCCATTGAAGGGGCTTATGATCCGTAAATAAAATGAACTTCTGTCCGTACAAGTAAGGACGGAAGGCTTTGAGAGCGTTGAGTACGGCTAGGAGTTCCTTTTCATTTGTAGCGTATTTCCTCTCCGTTTCCGACAATGTTCTACTGGTATAGGCTATTGGGAGGTCCGAACCATTGATTTCTTGGCTCAGGACGGCGCCTGTGGCAAAATCACTAGCATCGCATGTCACTCGAAACTGTTTTTGGAAATCTGGATATTGTAGGATGGGGTCGTTACAAAGGAGGGTTGTGCAGTGTTTGAAGCTCTTTTCAAATTCGGGTGAACTAGGCGTAATTTTACTATTCTTCTTTAAAGCGGAGGTGAGGGGTTTAGTGAGGGTTGCGAAACCTTTGATAAATCGACGGTAATAACCCAGAAGTCCCAAAAATCGTTTAATTTCAGTTCTATTCCTTGTTACTTATTTCTACAAGCGGGGCGTGCTTGGCTTCAAGGGTCAGGGCAGACGGAAATGAAGACTTTGAAAACCGATCTGGGCGTGATCGGGCTAGGGACCTATATAAGTCTAACTGCTTACAGGTACCCTAGGAGTCTGGCTTACTACTGTTCGATAGTATACCTGGTGGTTCCGGTTGTTGTTCTTGCGTTCGTTCCTGTGTTCCGTGTTCGGTAGTCCTTCGTCCTGGTGGTCAGCGAAGTCGGGCGTGTTGATTTGCTGATTCCAACTACACTCAATCCTTTTCGAAAGCACTCCGGACACTTGAAGAGTTCGACGATTATCGCGAAAACACTACGCGGATAATTTGCGAGGCGAAACTGGGTCTTCAAATATGTCCTACCGACTGCGCCAGTTAGGGTAGGTTCTTTAGGAGTCGGCTTTTTAAAAAAGGTTGAAATGAATTTAGGCGAAACGAACTTTATTCACGGAATTACACAGACTTTAAATTGTGACAATAAAGTTATTGGAACACTTAGAACAAATTACGCGGAACACACACAGGGTCGGTCGGTTACAGTAGCAGGCCGAGAACTGAAGGCTCGGGGCCTGCCCACGTTGGTTTTATAGTGTGCATGGCTGCGTCAGCAGTAATGGTAGGTCGGGTACTATAACTTACATACAGCTTGAGTAAAAACACAAATTAAAATAAAAAAAGAAACTTAAGTTTTATATAAATATTATGCATTGAACATTATAAAATTCGTCACTATTCGTCACTAAATCTGTTGCAATCGCAAACAACCACTTTCATCAAGTTTTCAAACAAAAAACTGTGCAAATTCTTGACACAACGGTTCATTATCTTCTTTGTACAGATCACCCTTCTGTCTAGATCATTAGGTCTAAATGTCTAGATCCTAAATGTTAGATTAATTATTATTATGAATTATCACTAATTAGGTATTAATAATTTTATCAAGTACCTAGTACAGTGGCGACGTACGAAGACAGTGGCGACGTACGAAGGCTGAAAAGGACCAAACCCCTGGACCTAGTTACATCTCACTAAAGTGATGTGATGAGTGGTAGTAGGTAGTGATCTATGAACCACAATACGTTAAAAATTAACTAACAGAGTGAAGTCACTAGATGTATAATATACAGTTGTAACAATAAAGATGATTAAAAAAAAAAAAAAAAAAAAAAGTACCTAGTGAAAATTATTAAAATTTATTGTTAGGTATTAATAATTTGTATTTATTATTGTTTAGGTGTGATTATTAAAAAATACAATAACATTAAATAACGCAATTATTAATAATAATTATTATTAATAATGATTAATTAATACGATATCTGGCTGTTGGAATCGACTGGGTTCCTTTGTGCAGAACCTGTATGATAGAGATGATGAATTAATTACAAATAAAATGTACCGATATAATTCTGGGGTTTGTAATACTACGTCGTTAATCATTTTTCTATGAAAAAAGTACCTACTGTACCGACCCGTATGGCGGATCAACCTGCCGAGAGGATAAGGATAGCAGCACTGCGCGGGTGGCAGCACTGCGCGGATCCGCCCGGCCAGCTGACGTTATCGAGGTTTGATATGAGATACCAACACGATGAAATTCCGGTGCTGACGGTACATTGGCGTGTCACGATTGCAACACTCGTGACCTATTTCCGGGGACTCGACGGCGATTTTACGTGGAACTGGAGTGATTCGATTCCCCATTCCGATTTGAGAGTACCTAACGAGACGTGTGCTTGGCGAGTTAGGTTCTTTACATTATAATATATTCCTGTGGAATTCAATCGGTTTCATTCCTTCTACGCACTTGCCCGTTTTACTTGATAGTGTAGTAGGTATTGTGCTCTCTCCCTGTGGGTAGTTAGAACACTACCAACAAACATCCGAAATTACCTTCATTCCGTAGCACGAAACGTACTTCAGAACAAAAAACTCGACATCACTAAAACCATATGATGTTCCAAACAGCTTCTTTATTATGAACATGGACCTGTATTTCAACCGTTTGATTCACGATCGTGTAGACAGGTTCAACCTTTGAGCCCTCATTGTGAACGAACGGCTGGGCGTACAAAGCTGTGGATGGTCTTAAAAAATTCTAAAGAATAAACTATCTAAATATGAAATAAAAAACATTTGATGGGAATTTTACGAGTTTTGACATTTTCAAAATTTCAAATTCGTTTTGAACCCCTTCCCCTTGACCTAGGGTTATGAAAAGTTTCGAGGATCATTGTGGGGTTGGTCAGAACCCGTAACAAAAATTTCGAAATTTTAGCTCAAAGCTTACTGGGCAAAGTGCCACGGACGGCGTATGGACGGATTTTTTTTTATTCGATTTTCTGAATCTACGTACCGTGAAACGTAAACCAACAAATTTTGACATGGGGTTGAAAAAATTATTTCTTTGGGCGATTCTAATGGTTCATTATCGAAGATAATAAACCAAAACAACGTCTATTTGGCCTCAAAATAGATTTGAAATGGCTAAACGACCGCTCGACGTCATCCGAAGTTATTGGGGCATATTTGAATAACCCAATTTCTTTTGGGTTGAGTTTAGCACTAGAATCGTCACCCTCTAATTGCACTGTGTTTCCATACAAAACGTCAGCTATAATCAACATTAAATGTTGATTTATCCATGAATTTTTTGCTTCCAACCTGGATTTTTCATGAATTTCTTCTTCATTTTGTGTCTATTTTCGGTGGCATGATTACATTTTTTAAGTACCTCACAACTCACCAAGAAAGGTTGCGATGGAGAATCTGCGGAGAGTTTTCCCAAGATTACGTTCACTACATAATATTATCTGCCTTTAACATCCGTCGTTCCGTCCATTGAGACCCAGATGGGTCCATTTTTTATAACGTCTCTGATTTTCTGAGATACATTAAGACACGACGGGACACCCACTTTTGCCGAACATCACTGGTGTACGAGAGCCGAATCAGAGTGTATAACGGACCGAAGGCAGAACAGCAGGCCTTGAAGAATTTGGTGGCATACTTCTTTCTAACTGATGTCAGCCGGTCCACAGCAGGGATCAAGGAACCTGAGACGAGGAAGGGGATTACGAAACAGAAGAGATATCTGCTGTCTGCCACCTTCTGTTCCTATCGTCCATTCTACGTCGAGCATATGAAGGAGGCAGAAAGGAACACGTGCCTATGCAAACTCCATAGCTACGTCGAGATCATGGCGTCAGCTCGGAAAAACAAGGGCGTTGTGGAAGACGGAGATCCTTACAACATCGTCAGCTTCATGGTTTGCGACAAAAACAACCACCTCTGCATGAAACGGTCCTGTGACGCTTGTGAAGTTTTGTTCCAAGCGCGCGTGAGTTCATGAACACGGTTCAAGAAACTCGGTTCAGGTTCCATCGAGTTCTAAGAGGAGTGGGGGTGAGTGTAACGGAGTTGCAGGAAAGTTCTGAGTTCATGAACCTATGGTTGGAACGCTTAAAGTAGTCATGAATTAAACGGCCAGGCAGCGCCACCGTCGCGGGCAGATAATCGTAACCTCCTGTTTTCCTCACGAAGAGTTTTGTTTAAAAGTTTGAAGGTTTGTTTAAAAGTGTTCTTACGATTTGTTTAAAAGTGTTCTTACGAAGTTTCAGTATGGACCTGTTCGTGGTGAGACAGCCGGCCAAACGGTCCGGCGTCCGGATGGTAATGCTGGCTGGTTCTGAACCCGCTGGCTAGCTGCCCAGCTACTCTCCTGGTGATGCGGAAATGCTCCATAAACTGTTGTTCATCATACTGAGCAACTGTCGCAAAATAATTTGAATTTTTTGGGACCACACGGTCTTCGGTAAAAAAGTCATCGTCATCACAACTGTCGAGTAGGTAACTGCGTTATTTAATGTTATTGAATAATTTAATAACTACACCGAGTTTAGATTCGGAACTGAACTCTTTTTATTTTTTTAACAACTGTCCTAAATTCTTTTGATAATAATAGTAATAACTGTAGTGATCTTCTAAACATCTCCCCTCTAAAGTCTCCGCAGTTCTTGCACAAGTCTCGTCGGCTTCCGAATGGCTCTTCCAGAGCGAGTGTGCCCAGGCGATGTTGGGTGGCCGACTTCTTGGTCTCCTGACTGGTTGACCAGTTTGCGAATCGGATTGAAGTAAGGAGCTGCCTTTAAATTAATTCGATTACGGCGAATTTTTCGTTGGTCTGTCTCAAGCTCGTACGACCGAGGCTCATCGCAGATTCCAACCACCTTTCCGTGCTTCTTTAAATCTACGATCCATACCATATCCCCCACTTTTAGGGGTTCGAGCAGCTGTACAGCGTGTCTGCGATCATAGTTTTTTTTGTAGCTCTGTCGGTACTCATCTTCCTTCCTCCTCAAACCTCTAAGGTCAGGTTTTCCGTTCAAGAACATAGGAGAAGACGGAATCCTATCTCTGAGCCTTCTGTTCATCAGAAGTTCACTAGGTGTGAACCCATTTGTGAGCGGAGTGTTTCGATATGATAGGAGTGCTAAATACGGATCGTCAATGTTTTTCTTTAAGAGGGACTTCGCTACCTTAACTGCAGCTTCGGCAGCGCCATTACACTGAGGGAAATACGGACTGCTGGTGGTATGTACAAAACCATATGACTTGGCAAAAGTCTGAAATGCAGACCCCAGAACGGCTTGAAATTGTGTCCCGCAATCCGATCGAACCTCTTCTGGAATACCGTGGCGGCTGAAAAAACTCTTCAGTTTGGTTATGACTTCGTTTGACTGTAGCCCACTCAACTGGGCTAGCTCGAAGTAGCGCGAGTAGTAGTCCGTAGCTACAATGAACCACACCCCCTCCAATTTGAACAAATCAACACCAACTTTTTGCCACGGTCTCTTAGGAAATTCGGTCGGGATTAGTGGTTGCTGTTTGGCATTGCTATTCTGAATGCATTGTGGGCAGTTTTTCACAGTTTCTTCGATATCTCGATACATGCCGGGCCACCAAACACTTCGTCTCGCTCGTTGTTGGCATTTCGAAACCCCGAGATGTCCTTCATGGATCCTAGAAAGTAAGAAATTCTGCATATCTTGAGGGATGACTATCCTAGAACCTCTAAGGAGGAATCCTTCATTGTTGCTTATTTCCTCTTTCACAGAATAAAACTTGGATAGTGATTGCCGGATATCTCTCTTATTCGGCCATCCTTCAATCGAATATTTCCAGAGCAGTCGACAGATTTCATCATTTTTCTGTCCGTTTTTTATTAGTACCAAGTTAGGGTCTGAAAGTTCAAGTGACGCTATTACGAGGTTAGAGTATGCTTCATTTTCTCTTGTAAGTTCGGTATCTGACGAAGTTAATTGTGGAATGGGGCTACGAGATAGAGTATCCGCGATTAATAAATGTTTTCCGGGCACGTATTGCAACTCAAAGTCGTATCTCATAAGGCGAAGACGGATACGGAGCAGTCGCGGGGTGATGTCGTCAAAATCCTTAGTCTGCAATACACTAACTAACGGCTTATGGTCTGTTTGAATGGTGATGCGTTTCCCGATTATGAAATCTTTAAATTTATCGCACGACCAACCTATTCCTAGTGCCTCACGCTCAATATTAGAATAATTCTTCTCTGCTGGAAGGAGTGTTCTGGATGCATAAGAGATGGGACGAAGTTCCCCATTGGATTGTCTCTGGAGTAGAACCGATCCCAGCCCTAACATTGATGCATCACAAGAAAGCACGGTTTCCAAGTCGGGGTTGTATAAAGCTAAACAAGGAGTAGTGGTCAGTAAAATTTTTATGGCCTCAAATGATTTTTGTTGCGGTTCCCCCCAAACCCATGCTGTTTTCGGGCTGAGGAGAGAACTGATAGGCTCCAAAATTTCAGATTTTAGAGGGATGAATTTGGCAACGAAGTTGACCATACCTAAGAACCGTTGTACCTCTTTGACATTTGATAGCGCCTTCAAGTCATTAATTGCGCTTACCTTTTGTGGATCTACTGAAATGCCATTTTCGGAAATTATGTGTCCCAAATACTTTACTGTACTCTTCTTCAATTCCGTTTTTTCTTTGTTCAGGGTCATTCCTGCAGCCCTAAGTTTTGATAAAACTTCTCTTAGATGTTTATCGTGTTCTTCTTCGGTAGCTCACCAAATCAAGATATCGTCCATCATCGCGACAGCGTTTTTTTGATTTCCAAGAATATCGTTAACCGCTTTTTGAAAGACCTCAGGTGCGGAAGTGATTCCAAAAGGTAACTTCAAGAATTTAAAACGACCAAATGGACTTAGAAATGTTGTCAGATCTTGGGATTCCTGGGAAAGAGGGATCTGCCAAAAACCACAGTTGGCATCTAGCTTTGAAAAGAATTTCGCCCCAGCCATCTTTGCTAGACAGTGGTCGAGTTTTGGAATTGGGTAAAATCTTCTTTTAACGCTCTGGTTAAGTTTGGTGAGGTTTACACAGATTCTTACCTTCCCGTTTGGCTTGGGGACCACATCCATAGGCGCACACCACTCTGTTGCTCTTTCGACCGGGGTTACTACCTTTTTCTGAACCATGTCTTTCAACTCCTCTTCGACAAGTGTCATCAAGGGTAGGGGGACAGCCCTTGGTGTCGATATAGCGTATGGTTTGCTTCCTTCCTTTAATTCAATATTGTACTCTGTTTTAAGGTTCCCTAGACCACTGAAGATGTTACTAAACTCATCCAATAACGTTGAATGATTGCCAGAGATCATTTCACGAATGGTAGGAATGATATTCAAAGCCTCTATGGCTGGTCTACCTAATAAGGCACAATTGGCGTCCCGTACAACATAAACATTCTGAACTGTTTCTATATTCTTATACGAGAGTTTGGCCCGAATTACCCCCGCTACATCTAAAAGGGCTTTGTTTGCTCCCCGGATTCTTACTGACGTACGCTGAAGCTTATGTCTACCCATTGAAAGATCTGCAGGAATAATGGTGACATCAGCTCCGGTGTCTATCTTGAACCTGATGGTGCCCTTCTCGTTCATGCCAATGTCTATTATCCATGGATTGGCCCTATTAACTTCAACGTTCCCGATGAAGTATTCATCTATTGAGTATTCCTCACAACGAGACTCACAGTCTTCCGTGGAAGCGTTCCGCATCTCGTTGACTCTACGACTCCGACAAACGACGCTGTAATGACCAATTTTTCTACAGTTGTTGCACACTGCGCTACGAGCAGGGCAAGAGGTTTTATCTAAGTGAGCTGGTTTCCAACCACACCACCGACAGATAGATTGAGCTTTTGGTTTATTATTGCCCTTATGAAAATTGCGCTGATCAGAAAAAGTTTTCGAGACTTCCTCAATTTTGGGAAGTAGATCACTCGTCTCAGAGTTGAGAACTCGGCGCTGCCTGACCAAGCTTTCCGAAAGACGTATGGCAGTGACCGCTTTGTCCACAGTTAAATCCCGTTCTAACTGAAGTTTATTACTGAGTTTTTCATCTCTCATGTTTAATACTATAACTAGTAGTACCATTTCGTTGTACAACTCCCCCCACTCACACGTAGCGGCGAGAGAATGAAGATTTGTCACAAAAACCTCAATCGATTCATTTTGGTTCTGTTTACAACGCAGAAACTTGGCCCTCTCAAAAATTATATTTTTCTGAGGAATAAAGTAATCATCAAATTTCCTTATTACTCTTTCATAGTCTTCTGACTCATGCTTACTCAAATTGAAGGACAAGAAAATATCTTCCGCTCGTTCGCCCAAGTTAAATATGAGGGAGTCAACTTGCTTCTTTCCACACTGTTCATCCAACCCTGATACAGACCTAAACCGGGAATACCTGTTTCTCCATTTAACCCAGTCTTCCGGGTTAAAAGAAAAATTTTCTGGCGGACATACACTTACTGAAGTATACGCCGATGTCGGACGGACACTGCTTTTCCTTCCAGAAGCTTCGCTTCTTGTTGGCGAAAGGTCTGGGAAATCCTCCTTCGTCGAGGCTTGTTTCCGTGTTTTTCTCTTCTCTTTCGTCATGTTTTTACCGCTGCCACCATGCGTTATTTAATGTTATTGAATAATTTAATAATTACACCGAGTTTAGATACGGAACTGAACTCTTTTTATTTTTTTAACAACTGTCCTAAATTCTTTTGATAATAATAGTAATAACTGTAGTGATCTTCGAATCGGAAACTTTTGAAAGAACAACCTCCCAATCGTCATCGTCACTCGATAGTAATTCAATAGCTAATTGAGTGAGGGAGTTCATAGCTAGTTCATAGGGAATAGCGAAGCGGTTTGAAATGCGAAGAGGTTTCACACAGGTTTTCCTCTTGAACTCGAACTCAAAAGGAGAACCAGCTCCTCGGTGGGTTCAGGAAGTTCATGAACTCAGTGCAACACCTTGGTGAACTCAACTCGCATGGAACACGGTTCTGTGTACAGTCCGGGTAGCAAGTGAACTTTAGGTTCATGAACTCAAACGCATGGAACGCCCTCCGACCGTGCGCGAGGCGACTGCGCAGAACTGGTTCATGAACTCAGCTGAGTTCACCTCCCTTGTAACAAACCCTGAGAGTAGCGACGATTCCAGCTCTTGACTGTGCATAAATGTTTAACATGAATGTTTTCTGTCTCAAACGTCGTTCCCCTTCGATGTCTTCACTTGATCGACTGTTGGTGGAGTAGTGCTTCCCTTTCGACATTGTTGCTCATGTCTGTTACCCGTTTCCAAGGGAGACTGCCGATGAGGATGCCACAATGGTAGAAAAGACAGATGAATTGGAAATTCGGCCTATTACCATCCAAGAGCTCAAAGACGAGATTAAGTTCAACCTCAGTCCAAAGAAAGCTCCGGGCTATGATCTTATAACAGGAAAAGTCTTGAAAGAACTTCCAGAAAACGGTCTGAAAAAACTCCTACACCTAATCAATGCGTCATATGTGCCACTACAGTGGAAAGTAGCAGAGGTAATAATGATAGCCAAGCCAGGCATACCAACTCACGACAAAAAGTCCTACCGCCCCATCTCCCTTCTACCAATAATATCCAAGCTCTTTGAGAAACTCCTCTTAAAGAGATTAAAACCTATAATCGAGGACAGAAATCTAATCCCTGAGCACCAATTCGGATTCAGAGAGCAGCATTCAACGATAGATCAGGTACACCGCATCACCAGTGTGATAGAGAAATGCTTCGAAGAGAAGGCAATCTGCCCAGCAGTGTTCCTTGACGCCAATTCTTGACAACGGTTTATTATCTTCTATGAGCAGATAACCCTTCGATAAATGATAAAACGTTTGTTACTCTACAGTAGAGTGCATATTGCATTGTCTTCCATCCTCGACCCATGTTCAATATTTCATGTATAATTGATTTTTCTATTGTTTTTTAATTTAATTTCTGAACTCGAATCAAATGTATATGGAAAAACTATACCATTTTATGTATATTTTTTTCTTGGGGATTGTGCAAATTCTTGTTGTTGAGAATCACTACAATAATTGTAACCCCCTCTCACAATAACCTAATATGTATCAGTGGTGGTACACCTATAATGAAGTAATGCTTCAATTCAGGCTTGTTCATCTGGCAAAAAGCTCCCGCCAACAGCATTGAAAGAGGCGTGAGAGGAGCGTGGGAAGGAGACAGAGAAGAGGAAAACATTGACGGTGGAGGTTAGGGGTAGAAGGATCAGGTTTCTATATGCACACTCAACAGCGAGGTGCGAAGCACCGAGCATCCTATATACGTGGCTGGCGGGCAAAATGGATATCATTCCTTTTTGCGGCTGAGGTTTTTTGGCGGGCCAGTTCTTACAACGGAGTTGTTTTTGGGGGGTTATTATTCTTCCAAATTGACTCAGACCACCTAATTTGTCACAAAATGAGCTAGTAATTCATTTCCTCTTTTAGCGAATTTTCGAAGAAAATGTAGCTATTGTTCTCGGTCCAAACTTTTTAAATCTCGAATTTTCGAAAAGTTTTCATACCAAAATCCGTTTCAGACCATCCTGAATCCACTGCCAAAAGACACCAAAAATTAGATGTGTATATATATTGTATTATGAATAAACATTCTAAGGGGAGGTTTTGGGGAGTTGTGGGGGGGGGGGATTCTTCATAAATTCTCAAAATGGAGCATTCTGACAAGTGACACCTCATTTTAAAGATATTTTTATGCTGAATACGATGGTGAAATCAGAATTGCAATATCTCATTCCGTTCTCAAACTGGAGCACTTTGAAGATGAAGAAACGTGCTTATTACTAGATAATATCTAGTAATTATCATATTATGATCTTCATGGTTATTCTGCTCTAATCTGATGACGGAATGCGATATCGCAATTCTGACTTCAACATCGTGTTTATAGTTTAAATATGGAAAAGTTGAGGGGGTGTTGTGGTGGGGGGTGGGGTCGGTTTACTCAAAAAATGAAGTCTGACAAGTGAATCCTCATTTTAAAGGTTTTTACACGCTGAATACGATCGTGAAGTCGGAATAATTCCAATTATTGCGATACCTTATTTCGTTCTCAGACTTTAGTACTTTGAAGATGAAGAAACGTGGTTGAACCTTGATATATTCTTCATGGTTAGTCTGCTCTAATCTGATGACGGAATGCGATATCGCAATTCTGACTTCACCATCGTGTTCAGCGGTGAAATGTCCAAAAGGTGAGGGGGGTTTTGCATAGTTGTGGGGGGTGGGGGTGGGGGGTTCATCCGAAAAATGAAAGTATGACAAGTGACACCTCATTTTAAAGGTTTTTACAGGCTGAATACGATCGTAATTGCGGTCAGAATTGCGATACCTAATTTCGTTCAAAAACTTGTGTACTTTGAAGATGAAGCTCCTTGCAACGCCAGTATCCCATGTTATCTTCATGGAAACCTCATAGCGATGCCAATATCCCTTGGTATCTTTATGGAAACCTCATAGCGACGGCAGTATCCCATGGTACTGTAGGGACCGGCATTTTTAAATGATCCTAGGTTCCTACAAGTTAGGAAAGTTTACTTTCCTTCTATTCTTTTGGTTAAGGACTACTAACCTGTGCCGACCGCACCTTGAAGCTTGCAATCTAATATACCTGTGTCTTGGCGAACTTCTGAAGAAAAGGTGAAATCCTCGGACGAGACCTGAGGAAGCTGTTGATCTGGAGAGCCACAACAGGACGAGGGTACAACCGAAGGGTTCTAGTGTGCTCAGTGAAGTTGACAAGAAGATTTTGAGAATTGAAGAATCTGACCTGAAATTATCCAAATAATTAATTGTTATAAATGCAGTTGATTGAAGAAATTTGAGTCATAAACCAGCCTACATGAAATATTTTGCAACTTTTCGTGTGAGCAAATCATGTGCGTTCAATTACTCTTACAAACCCAAAATTTTCATTATAATTCATATCTATTTGATCCAATTTTCTGCTATTGTTGACTGAAGTTTAAGACAGCAAACACTTGGAATAATCACTAATTCACTTATAATGTAGATTTATAGCTGAGAATTCAAACATTCGCGTTTTTTCACTGCTCCCAAGCATCAAGGAACATTTTACCATAGCGACTCTGGTGGCGATGTCGACGGAATCGACGTCATTGCCGAAGATGAAGGGGTTGAAACTCTGAGGTGGATGCGGGTGACCGGGTCCTGGCATGTACGGGATGTCCCCTCGTTGGAGAGGATTATACCTAAGAGAAAATATTAAAGTATAGAACATTTTAAAATTTGATGGAAATCCCAGGAAATTTAAATCAGTTGGTGCGCATGCCATGAAATTAGTATGGAGCTTTCCGACTAGTTCCTAACTTTGGCGAATTCTGTAAGTATCCCTAAGTTTTTACATAAAATCGTGATTCTTGTGCGCTATTTACAAAAGTGTGAAGAGAGAATTTGACTACATTCGTAGTTGATGAATTCAGTACAAACTTCTGAATTCGAATGACTGTATTCTTTGAATGGCAGCTATTGTACAATTTTTATTCGCGATTGTAGGGGTATAACTATGTGAGCTCAAGTAGTTGGAAGCCATCTGTCAATGTTCGAGGAATAATGAAACATAGGGCTGATTATAGTCCACCTCAAATCAACATTAAATGTTGAGGCAATAAAGTTACTTTCTGAGAGTAACCGTTTATCGTTTCTGGTAGGTATTTGCGCAGTTGGTGGACTAGCCCATAACATTGGCGGGAAACGGCTGCGTGGTCCAATGTAAGTGGCGGCCATGTATTCTAGAACCTCGCCTATCATTGGTTCAGCCGGCACTGACAACCTAATGCTACACTGTACCTACCAATAGCTCGAGTAGGTACAATCCAAGATGTCGCTCTTTCTGGAGTGTTGGCCGCATTGTAATGACAAACTCATTTGACCCACGGATTACATCGGATTGGATCTTATGGGCTGCAGCCGACGAAAAGCCCTTGGCGTTGGGATCACAGCAAATCCACGATGCCCCTAGGTCCAAACCATCGTGGTCCCATCACAGGCTGAGCCTTCCAAACCCTTCCAAACCAGGTGATATCTGTTGCCCATCTATATTTATTATATTGTGTAAGTAATCCAATATTGGACTTGGTAATAAACGTTTAAAAAAATGAAATACAAATATTTACCCCAAGTTGATTTGCTGGTAATTGGGCGTTTGGTGAATTGGGTTAAGGCTCTCTCTCCTCAGCATGTTACCCAATTCCCGGGGAGTCGTGCTGGCATGGCTCGGGTTCGGTAGGGACTGGCTCGGGGCGTTCATGCTGTTCAGCGCCTACAAGCAAGCAAAATGCAAACTACACAACTAAAACATAACCGCCAAATCCATATCGAAAAAGTCCATGTTCACCTACAACTTTCAAACAAATCATAGTTCTGAAACATTTCCGTTCATTCTTACACATAATATATGACCAACGTACCAATCCAACAGCTGTAAAGACTACCTCCACTCCATGTAACAACAAATTAGCTTACATTCTGTTATAAAAATAATCTAGGAAACGACAAGCATACCTGACTTAAGTAACTTACGGACTCATTCGTTGAGGAGAAGAGGATATATTGCCAGTTAGGATTGTATAATTGATAGGTAATTTAATAAATCAAATGGGCGTTCATCATGCAATACTGAGATGTTAATATGTATGAAAGATAATCTACAGAGATCAACAAGAGAAACATCCGAACATAAAACCGTTTTAAAAATACTTTATTTGTGTGGACATGTTGAGTGAAAGACGAAACTGTTCAAAATTTGTTTGGTGTAGGAGAATATCCTTATCTCTGTTGATAAATGTAGGTTTGAAATAGTCGGATTCATATATGATCTTGTACTTAAACAACTTTGGCTTACGGCTGGTGGTTAGTGATAATTCATAATAATAATTAATCTAACATTTAGGATCTAGACATTTAGACCTAGTGATCTAGACAGAAGGGTGATCTGTACAAAGAAGATAATGAACCGTTGTGTCAAGAAATTACACAGTTTTTTGTTCTGAGGTACGTTTCGTGCTACGGAATGAAGGTAATTTCGAATGTTTGTTGGTAGGTAAGTAACAACTTCTTTTATAGAAAAATTATTGCCGACGTAGTATTAAAAACCCCAGAATTATATCGGTACATTTTATTTGTAATTAATGCATAATCTCTATCATTCAGGTTCTGCACAAAGGAACCCAGTCGATTCCAACAGTCGGATATCGTATTAAATAATCATAATTAATAATAATAATTATTAATAATAAATACAAATTATTAATACCTAACAATAAATTATAATAATTTTCAATAGGTACTTGATAAAATGATTAATAATTAGTGATAATTAATAATAATAATTAATCTAACATTTAGGATCTAGACATTTAGACCTAGTGATCTAGAAAGAAGGGTGATCTGTACAAAGAAGATAATGAGCCGTTGTGTCAAGAATTTGCAGAGTTTTTTTTAATTCGATTTTCTGAATCTACCTATCTTGAAACGTAAACCAACAAATTTTGAGGGGGGTCGATTCCAAAGGTTCATTATCGAAGATAATAAACCAAAAACGTTTGATTTCTTGACTTCTCAACCAGTGGTACGGTGTTAATATCAAATAATATCGTGTAATAATCGTGCAAATAATATAGAGCGGATTCACAATACATTTTGTTAAAATAAAAAATATAATGGAGAAACAAATGTTGTTTTAGGTCGTAGTAAATATTAGTAGGAAATAAAATTGAAGGATTGAAATGGTTAATTATTGAAATAAAGAGCGAAAATAGTTGCGGTGCCTAGTCAAGAAAGAAAAATGGTAGCTTACCACAGAGAGCTGTAGGCATGTTGCAAAGGCACTTGGAAAATCAAAATTCGGCCAGTATGACAATGGATGTTCACATGAATTTGATTCAAAATCTCGATTCAGAGTGGACCTTTTATGTGCAATTATAATAGTGCAAAATTATATCATAATCAATAATATATTACTAACTATCGTCGGACGATAGTCACATTTTTAAAAATTCAAAATTAAACCATTTAGGTATTTTATTCATTTTTTCTGAAATGTTCATTTTTTACGGATTTAAAAAATTTGGGTCTGATGCAATTTATGATCGACTTAGCGAAAAATTGGGCAAGCCCGACAGCCAAATTTTGAGCTGGGTCTGAGTTAAGATCCAGTTTTCAATCGTAAGGGTGATTGGACTTGGAAAATGGAGCTGCGGTTCCGTTCGTCGACTGAACCCAAATAAACCCAGACCCAAATAAACCCAAATGACCCAGACCCTCAAGAATCTGAACATTCCAATTCAATCAGCCTTTTTATTGTGAATCAAATTGTTTGTGTGCTTTATTGATGCGAACGTAGAAAATCATACTAAATTATACTTATTCCAACTGTCTTATACTATTTTTGACATGTTAGCAACAAATATTGTTCACTGTACAGCAATATATAATACAAAGATGTATGCTTGCGAGTACACTTGTTCTTCAGACTCTCACTCTACACATCATGTGTAATACACACAATACCACCAATTCGTCCCCTTTTGAAGATGGACCTCTTAAAAACACATCCCGTAAATGCAGTTTTTTACTCTAACCACAAGTACTCTATAGCCATTCCAACACAGTAAAACACTCACAAATTTTACTCATGGCCGACCCGAATTTATGAGTAGAACTCATGCAGGCAGGTAACGATTAAACGATTACCCCGAATTGATTGTTATATTGTCTCAAAATAAACTGGTAACAATCAAAACTTTCAAATAACAATTCCAAAAACACAGGGAAACGGAAAAATCTTCAGTGGTTTATTTAAAAGCGAAGATACTTTTGTACATTCTAAAGCAAGGCGTTTGTAAAATTAAACAACAACGTTCAATGTGGTTGATAAATAATACCAGCGAAACAGTATATAATGCAGATAAGAAATACCATATACTATGAAAGGAAAATTACGAGTATATCAATTGTAGTAGTAAATGTGGATATAAACACCTAAGTTTGAAATACGATTTTCATTTTATCTGCATTGCATTATGAGAGAAAATATTTTAAGTAAAAGGTGAAATCGAAGGTTGTAGGTACGACAGGTAGGTCAAAAGCAGCCCTACGCAAGTAGTAGTTTTGAAAGGTAACAATTGAATAACATGATCATCTGAATAGACAATAAAGGGCCCAGTTTTCATCATTACATTGTGTTTGATTTTGGTTTTCACAGTAAAACAGGGGCAGAATTGATGTTTCTCAAATTGAAGTGTTTTCAACATTGATGATTTGGTACTAGATCTTGACAATGAGACACTAGAAAAGTGAATAGTACACAAGGTTTGTTAAAAACGAAAATCAGTCTATTTTCCCAGCTCAAGACCGAATATCTACCAGTATTGAAAGGGGCAGGCAGAATTCAGCATGTGCCAACTAAGGTATGAGTATCTTGAATTTCGTATAGCAGTATTCAAGAGCAAGAATGCTAGTAGACAGACAGGGTTCACATTGATCTAGCCACAATATGCCCATGCGTTCAATGCATCGATCACAGCTTGAATATTTGTGCTTCACAATGCAGAGTTTTTAGACCAATTTTTAACGGATGATGCGCTAATGCTCGTAGCTCTCAAATGCCTTCTTTATACAAGGAAGAGTCCAATGCAAGAACAAAAGTTTCTAGCAATGTTACCAGCCGGTTACTATAGTACGAGTAGAACACCCACAAATGTGCCCAAAAACCTTACGAGCTAGTCTATATAAGTAGCTGAGCGTGGGTATTACAGGATGGGTATGGAGTCTGAAGATCGTTTTGTAAGATGGAGAAATAAGCCCTCGTGCAGTATCATGTGTGCTTGTATTAGCGGAATATTCGAGTGAAAAGTGCGAGAGGGTCAAACAGAAATTATGGAATGAACATAAACCAACCTGGTCCATATGTTGCATGGCCTTTCGTAATGGGAACAACAAAACAGAAGAGAAAGGGCGTTAAATGAAAAAAAATAGAAAACAGGTGAGAAATAAAAAGATCTAGAAGAATTTTGTTTTGACATCCACAATTGAGATATATCTAAAGCGTTAAGCTGAATCGATTCAATGCTAAAGGTGATGTGTTGCCTTAATGACATGAATAAGTAGGTAATGAATTATTAAATGGGTGACGAAAAACGGAGGGGAAAATTGTAACACATCGAAAACACACCAATAACTCTAAAAAGGGCAAAATGCCGTGAAACAAATTAGGAGATTTACAAAATAATGAAACCTACTTGTCGCAAATGGTTTTTCAGGATGTTCCCTTCTGGTTCGGGGAGCGGGGGGACCTCCTCGTGTCCACCAGATGGAGCCGTGACTTTGTTCGAGTCCAAATCTATCAACCAAACGTCATCTGGGAGTCTGGAAAACAAATGAATTCAATGAATTTATCGTATAATATACATTGAATTATACGATGATATAATATATTATAATATAATTTACATTGAATTATAATATAATATACGATCATATTATGATCGTCTGTATATCGTCTGATTGCCTTCATTGTTCCATTGATTGCCTTCCAAGTGACCTACAAACAAAGGGGACAGCAGACAAATACTACCTTTTTCAAAGGATATCAAGAAAAATCCACAGACATGCAGCATGGCTAAAAGAGCGAATTTTCGAAGAAACAATTGGTTTTATGTAAAATGTCTCCATTAAAGAACATGATGTCCATGAAGAACATCTCAAGTATTAACCACGTTTCTTCATCTTCAAAGTGCTCCAGTTTGAGAGCGGAATAAGATATAGCAATTCTGACTTGACCATGTAAAAAACTCCCTCAGCTTTTGGAAATGTCAACGCTGCAGACGACGGTGAAGTCAGAATTGCGATATCGCATTCCGTCATCAGATTAGAGCAGACTAACCATGAAGAATATAATAAGGATCAACCCCGTTTCATCATCTCTATCATTCTGGTTCTGCACAAACCAACCCTGGCGATTCCAACAGCCGGATATCGTATTAATTAATCATAGGGATGTAATAATAATCATCATTAATAATAAATACAAATTATTAATACCTAACAATAAATTATAATAATTTTCACTAGGTACTTGATAAAATTATTAATAATTAGTGATAATTCATAATAATAATTAATCTAACATTTAGACCTAGTGATCTAGACAGAAGGGTGATCTGTACAAAGGAGATAATGAACCGTTGTGTCAAGAATTTGCAGAGTTTTTTTTTATTCGATTTTCGGAATCTACGTATCTTGAAACGAAACCGTAGCATTAAAAGTATGGCAACGTGGCACATTTTGCTCAAAATGTGGCACTTTTTATTGCGGTTTCCGAGCTCGGGATTTACAGGTTCTGGACTTACGGAGTCAACGACTCAAATAAGCTCTCGGATCTCAATCGTACGGTTTTTTGTGTTCTAATGTTGGCAAAGGGTGACCGCCCGGGGTGTCTCAAGTGTCAGTCAGTAGGTTCGTCCGCAGTATAGCTTAAACAGTTACGGCACCTACAGTTGTCGTTTTCTTTAATATTTTAATTGTATTTCATTTAAAAATATATGTTTCTTGTATTACTGATTTCCCAACTGTCCCAACTCGTGGCAAGGAAATTCCCAACATTTCTCTCTCCCAGACTCTTGATGGGGGGGGGGGGGAGAGGCCCCTGGCTATGGACCTCATCTCCTCCCAGCAGCAATAGGACAGCCTCGACCTTGGGCTCGATCTTTTTTCCTACCGGGCCCTGAAATTTCCTGTTCCTGATGTCCTCCATCGACGAAATCCCCGTTGTCAGTGGCAAATTTTGTTATTGTTATTTTCCGATGATTTCTGGGAATGTCGCCGAACTTGGACTCCAAGTACCATCTGGTGATCACTGGTTCTGGGGGCAGTGGACCGTCAGGTAAATGTTTTGGTTCCACCTCCACTCTGCTTGAGGCTGCAGTCATTTGAAGCAGCAGCTTTAGGCATGATGATGATGATTTTAAAATAGAAACATAAGGGGCAGAAGAAACTCACGAACACTGAACAAACTTCGGATCGTAATAGACGGCAAGGTGAACAGCACTGGTATATAGGGAGCCTTTCACCTTCAAGGCAAACGAATTGAATAGCTAAATATCGGTTGTTGAAAATTCCCTTAGGGCCATATTTACAGTTTTTGTCCCAAATTTGGGACAAAAACGGTAAATATGGCCTAAAACACTTATGTTGCATATTTTCCCAGAAAAGGGGCCAAATGTGGCGTTTTCTCATAAAATCGGCCAAATGTGTCATTTTCACCATGCCAATAATGTGGCATGTGGCACCATGGCACTTGCCTGTCTCTGCTAATAACACAATTTATCAGTCACTAATTCATAAATATTTGATGGGACACAATTGCATTTCTCATAAATCCAACTCCAACTCACTTGAAATTCTTCTTGAACATAAGAAAGCTCGCTGGGATGCCGATCACATAAGGCGTAGGAGCTAGCAAAAGCTGAAACATTGCGATGATAATTTTAACAATATGTTTGATAGCTAGAATACGACTATAAAATGGACCATGAACACAGTATAAGTTGGATAACGTAATGTAGCATACCTGTTCGGCGCAGCTCATACAGGTAGGCAACAGCGGTATCACAGGGAACATGTATTCTAATGGATAAAGTAGAGTTATAAAAGCCATCACAGACATCGAGAGCGCGTTGTAGTCTCGCGATTGTATAACCAACTGAAAACGAAGAACAGTATCTTATTTGAATTTGAGTGTGGTTTGCTGATTTTATTTCGAGTTCAAAGCTTTGAGGTACCTAAGGCATTTGGATAAGCAAGATTCAGAGTACTTAGATGGGCTCAAAAACTATGCGATAACAATGTTACATAATTACCTTATGCTCTAAAAGGATCAATGAAAGAACGTTAAGGCATGTGTCTACTCCTAGCAACTCTAGCGGCAAGTGGAGAGGGAAGTCAACGAGGGAGAACCTGGTGTGGTCCGGAAGGGCGAAGTTGAGCGGAGGATGGATATGCGGGGATAGCACTTCCACCTGAGAAAAAAGAATATTAGTAGCAGTGTAATAGCAGTTGGTAGAATAGAGACGCACAACACTACTCAAGTAACAATACCGATATTCATTCAAGTATTTACTCGAAGCTGATATTCCAATAAAGATATCATCAATCAGGAAGAAAACCTCACCTCCACTCTTGTTTTTCCAGGGACGGGAACTGGGGCGCTGAGCAGTCTTAAAATCCATGTTTCGATCTCACGAACGTCGTGGAGAACAACGGAGGCGGTAGCGTCAAGGATTCCCTTCCCCGTTAGAACTCCCCAGACGCTGGGATAACAACATTCATAACTAAAACAAATCCAAAAAAATTCCAGTCATGCAGCATGGCTATAAGAGCTATAGGAGAAATTGAATAAAACGGAAACAAGTAGATGGAGAGTGGAGAACTTTTTAATAGAACGTTTCACGAGCAATGACTGAAACACAAGATGGCGAATGGCCGACCAACAGAAAAGTAGAAACCAAGAGCTGGAGATTCAAATTTATACTCCAACATACCCCCTTAAATTTGAAACATATTGTTAAATTGCATTCTTAAGCGTAAACGTTTAACAAACAGTATTTATATAATATAAAGTTTAAACTAGATAAATTTTCAATTTCAAATGAGTACAAATGTGTAGGATTTTCAAGCATAACATTATTAAGTAAGTACATAAGTAGGTATAACATTTTAAACATCAGTTTTAAAAAACAAACTCATTTCTCAATTTTTCAAAGATAACAGGACAAAGATTTTCAAAGATTTTGTAAATGCAACTGCTAATTGCACTTCAGTAGGACAATGTTTTGAAGCAAAATTGTTTTGTTTGGCTCTTTCGAGTATGAATTTAAACTTTATATCGATATGTTTTGATCTTTTGGCATCGCAACCGTTTTTGATCATATTAATTGTGCTCAGGTTGTCAATGTATAATTTATATTGAGATCCTGATTAGTTAATTCTTTGAACACAGATTTCAGAAAAAGAATTTCTTTGACACATTCACTGGATCTAATACATTCAGCCTCAGCAGTGCTCGTTGAAATGATCGGCTGACGTCTGGTAGACCATGAGATTGCACCACCGCAGTAGAGAATTAAGAATCCACTGTACCATTGTAGGCAGGCGCGGATCTACGGGGGGGGGGGGCTAAGGGGGCTATAGCTCCCCATTGGGTCTAAACTTACACTGGATAAAACGGGAAATTTCAGAGAATATAAAAAATGTAACTTGTAATTTAAGGAGTTTGAAATAAACAAACAGATAAGCTGAGGATTACAGACGAGATCCAGTGTTTCAACATAGTTTATATTTCTGGTAACCAAAGAAAACAAAATGTAATTTATTTAAAATAATTGCTAGCCCGGAGACGCGAGCAAGAGCACAGCCGCCATTTCACACAAGAGACCTGGCACGGGCGGGAGGGCTGAATCCCGCGCCACTCTCTTCTGTTTACATTAAATTCATAAAATGAAACAGTCTGACAAGCGACACCTCATTTTAAAGGTTTATTTAGGCTGAACGCGAAGGTTAAGTCAGAATTGCGATATCTTTTTCCGTTCTCAAACTGGAGCACTTTGAAGATGAAGAAACATAGTTGTTACTTCAGATGTTCTTCACGGTTCATCTATTCGAATCTGATAACGGAATGAAATATCGCAATTTTGACATCACCATCGTGTTCAGTTGAAAAATATCCAATTGAATAATCGTGTTCAGTTGAAAAATATCCAATTGAAAAATCTATAACCTGGGGTGTTACTCGGCAAAAAAATTTGTTATGAAACCAGTGTAATATAGACATTTTTCATAAAACCAGCTATTTCGTCGAAAATTCGCCGGTTTTTTTTCCCTTTAATTTAAATTCTATGTTCTTTTATAATAAATACATATAAGCTATGTGCAATGTAATATGCTGTACTACGTAAAATAACACCGGCTGCTGCGTCAGCCGTACGAGTAACTATATAGACCTCCCGATCCTGCGGACGGGCAGTTCTGGTTAGAGTCTCGCTCGTGCACCTCTGTAGTTCGTCGTAATAAAAGTAATACCCTTTTTTAAAAACGCATTTTATCGATCTCCGATCATAGCTGGCGCAGTCTCGTGAGGACATCAAACCCGATTTTCGCTGTCCAACCCACGCTCAACATCAACAAGACGAATCTGACAAACAAGCCGAGCTGAAGACCTACCAACTCCTCGCAGCGATGCACTTCCTGTGAGTAACCACCAAATTATTGTATAAGCCAAGGTTTACGTACAAGCCGAGGTTTACGTATAGATCGGACCATCCGCTGGTACCCTCAGTCGGAAACGATCATCCGAGTTAAAAAACAACTCCCACGCAGCACTCTCCCGGAAGGCCCGTCTCGGAACGTTATCACTATTTGTGAAGAGCACACGGCGGCACCCTCGTCCAACCTTCACAACTCGTAGTTCAAGAGACTTTTAATTCCGATTGTGCATGCTACTCTTAAGAAATTATTTTCTATCAACTTTCCATTGATTCAATTTTTTTGTCGATTTTTATCGATATTGAAACTAATTTATATGTTCTCATCCTTGTCAACATTTTAGACAATTATTTTCTATCGATTTCCCATTGATTCAATTTTTTTGTCGATTTTTCTCGTGCACCTCTGTAGTTCGTCGTAATAAAAGTAAAACCCTTTTTTAAAAACGCATTTTATCGATCTCCGATCATAGCTTATATATAAGTTACTTTGAGCTTTCCAAAGCTAGGCGGGAACATTGTTCCTATTTTGGAAATAAAGTTATTATTATTAGGTACTACTTACAATCGGATTTACGTTCAACCGTTTAAAAGTTATAAGCATAAGCGTCCTCATAACACGTTTTTTAGTAGTATTTCATTGATTGATTTCTCAATTGATGATGAGAAAAACAGACAGACAGACAAACAGACACGATTTTATTATATACATAGATTCTTAAAAAAAATCAAGGAAGGTTTTTTTAAGAACTCAATATATTTGAACTCTTCTACTTTTGACAGTCACAGCAACAGGAGGTTGTTTCAGTTTGTACAAGATCCCGTCGATTGGAATGACCTGCCTGTCGGGATAATCAGGCCAGAAGAAAAGTTGGTTACTTCCAGAGCAAGCCATGAAGTTGATGGTAGCGTTTTTTTGGTCGTCGATCTTCTCCACAACACCTGGATACCACGAATCTCCGAACACAGCAGCAACCCAGTCGCCAAGTAACACTTGAGGCGAGAATGAGGGGGTATCATTGAGGACGTTTTCAGCTGGGTGACGACGTTCTTCCAGCAGGACTGGCTGAGATAGAGCAAAGCGCTCGCAGAGTTCTCGAAGGGGGCACTGAACGCAAGTCAACTGGTTGAAATGCAGCGAGTTGTGAGAAGCCGACCAAGTAATTTGGTGTAGCATCATTGTTTTTTTAACGGTGGTTATCAACATTTTTTCAAGTATTAGATCGTCCATTTCTTCCATCTGTTGCGTTGTCACCAGAGAGATATTTCTCAGCGAGGACTTCAGTCCAACCACGAAGGAAGCCAAGTCGTTCACGTCCTTCCCTTCAGCAACAAGGCGATCCGAAATTCGTTTAACCGTTCCTCCAATGCCATCGCCAGCTCCCTTCCCGCGCCCCACTTCAGAGAAATTCCAGGAGCACTTGTTGATCCATGGGAACAGTTGGGGGAGGACTTTTCCGACGATGGAAAACATCGTCCTGTTCCAATACTGGGTTGTTGGTCCGTCGGACATGAAGTGGATAACGTCAGTGTGGTATCGCTCTTGAAGAATGGTCAGAACCGGCGCTAAATGAGCAGTAATAGCTCTGGCGTCGTGCCTCAAGTTATCCGAAATCGTGCAAAAACTAGTCACTTCGCCATTAAAATAGGCTACTGAAGTGCGGAGGCTAAGTTGAAGGTGTGACGCTCCAAAATGGACTGACTGTGGTTCTTGTGCGTATATACAGGCGTAGTTCTCAGAGAAGTCCACATGGAGCACAAGTTCGTCGCGTCATTCCTTCAGCACTGAGAAAGCTTCTGCATGGTTCTTCATCCTTGCTATATGGCTCGTTATTGCAGGGATTTCTTTCAGCAATGCTAACGTTGCTTTTTTGAGGGCAACTGTTTCCTTTTTCTTCACGAGCCTCTTGACCGGTCTTAGAATGCCCTCAATAGTGCTCTTTTCCTGGGTGTAGCACCAAGTGTGGTACTCGATCCTTTTAGCACCATCAAAAGGGACGATCCTGGTGAACTTGGATTTACAATCAACGCAAGTACGGCGGTAGCAGTCTATCCTTGCTCGCTCACAACAATTCTTTTCAACCAAAGCTTAAGCAGAATTTTGTTCAACAAACCCATGGGATTTCAGAGTTTGTGCAAATAAATCAAAATGTTCGTGCTTCATGCAAGCGCACGTGTCCCTGGCACTTACTCTGGTCTGGACAATGTACACAGGCTTGAAGCGGCAGAAAGTTGCGTAACTTATTTTTTTCGCACGACTGGAGTTGAACTTATTCCACAAGTTTTTCAGGGTATCGTTGAGATATCGCTTCTGGTATTTGCGCCGTTTCACGGTGACGACATCCTTTTTGCCAGGAGTTAGACGACTACTATCATCTCTAACCAAAAAATCCTTCACATCTTTCTGGATTTGTAATGATTGTTTTGTCAACACCCTCTTGCCGTGGGGGTTTAACTTGCAGTACCGAAACATTCTGTAAGAAAAGTACTCGCCCTTCCTATTGAGACTCACGAGTTTATTCAAACGACTACCACCCAACAGCCGAACAAAAGTTTTCTTTTTTTCCAACGGCAGTCTGCAGACAGTTTTTCTCATTTGATCATGCATGATCTCCCCAAATTCCAATCTCCTCCTCGAAAGCTCTCGTCCTTCAATCGTCCTGTTGGTAAGCAAAGCCTTGGCTCTGGTTCTTGGACTCAGGGTTGTCTTGATCTTGTTTTGCAGTCGAATAAATTTCATTCGATACTTATCCGCTTCCTGCCTCGCTATTTTCTCGACTTCAATAAATCCCTGTATACTTTTGAGCGGTTTTGAAACACTTTCTTCCTCCCACACTTCACTCGGCTCTGGAGGGACTCACCTGAATTAATGCTGGTGGAGGACGAATCAGCTTGAGCAGAAGCAGCTAAATTCTTCAGGGTTCGTGCCGATTTTCAATTTGTAATTTCCCTGACTTTTCCCTGATTTCCAGACCAAAAATTTCGATTTTTCCCTGACTTTTCACAACGTTTCAGGATCCTTTAAACAGTAACGTTTTGCATGAATCGAAAATTTTAGATGCGCAAATGAAGAAAAACAATATAAGCAGCCAGGCAGCCAGCCAGACGGCCAGCGCTGGCGGCGAAGCAAATGAAGCACCGGACGGTACCGAGCCTTTGCGAGGACGAGAACGCGGCGCGAAAATTCAACTGGTAAAGGGGTTTTCGACGCGTATCATGGATTTTTCGCAATTCTGCACCCGATTTGAGATTTTTCCCTGACCAAAATCCAATATCCCTGACTTTTCCATGACTTCCAGTGCCCATTTATATTTCCCTGACTTTTCCATGACTTCCCTGACCGGCACGAACCCTGTTCTTATGGTGGTAATGCATGCGACTCCATTCGCGCCATTTCTTCCTTTGTGCTCTCTGGGCCCTCTGTGATAGTTGAGATATTGGCTTGATCTGCCCCTCTCCTTCAGTCTGTCTTCTTTGCGCAAAATGGAATCGCTCCTCCTCTTTTCACTCCGTTCCTTCTCCCGGAGGCGACGACGCTACCTTATCTCTTCAGCCGTGAATTTTTTTTTTTGGGAGCCATTTCAACAAACTGAAAAAGAGAAGGCTAGCATAAGCAAATTACTTATTGCTTATGGAACCCAGTTTTGATAAAGTATTGGCTCTATTTACATAGATCTGGTTCAGTTCTCAGGTCCATGCCTCTATTCCCAGGCCCATGGCTTTTATCGGTTTTTGATAATAGCCACGTGGCTGAGACTCATAAAGACATGGTCCTGAGAAACAGGATTTTGAAAGCTTTTCCACAGAGAACAAAATGTGTTGGGGGAAAAATCAGAATACCGGCTCCAGGTATCAACCATAACACCATAGGGATTGGTACTTGGGGAGTTCCATGTTGGATGCTTTGAATTGAAGTCTCCTCCAATCAGGAATGTGGAACCCAACTCATGCAGAACACCTACTAATGTAGCCATGGAGAGATTTCTATTGAGACGCCTGCATTGAGGAGGTATATAAAGTGCTCCTAGTTGAACATCCTGACTGTAGGGCTGTCTGCTCTACCAATGGGAAGAATGGGATGGAATGACGAGACAATCATTTTAACTTCGATGGCTGATATATATTTACAGATGATCGTGCGCGTTATGAGATGTCGATATGTACAGCATAATGAATAGATGAACGATTGTAGAAAAATACAGGTTTTACGTAGAGTGAATGCACTTGAACACAAGAGGGGTTACTACACTGAGGAGACTTGAGTCACTTGTAACAGAGTAGGTCGGGTACAAACAGTTATCAGTTTGAACGGGTTTTATAACCTAGGTAGAGGGGAGCAGACTTTTTGGAACTCTTGTGAAACACGATAAACCGCGAGAGGGGGTAAAACTTGGAGGTATGGAATGGAAGAGCGAACTCAGTTGTGATACAATGAACAGAGGTCGTTGCCACAGAGGGTTAACGGTATAAGTGCACAGGTGTAGGGATAACTAAACAGGTGTAGGGATTACACAGGTAAGCTAACGGGACGTGACGTTCAACAACCTCAAAGGTGGTTGGACTGGCAGTAAATTGAGATTTTAGCTGGAAGCGTATTTGATTTATTTATTTTTTTCGCGGTGAGAGGCTGCAGCCGAACATGGTTCAGGGGCAGGGGGAGGGCAGGGAAGGATAACGGAAGTCACAAGGGGTATGGTAATGGGCATAGCTTGGTCAAAGGGCGTTGTTTAGTGCCAGAGGCGGTGTCAACTTCCGCGACCCGTGGCGCTTGATCTGGACCAAGATGCAATTTTGTAATGTGGCCTAAGGGCCATCGAAAATGTGGTAAGTCGTCGTCCATGATGAGGACGACCTCCCCAACGGCGGGGGGTTTGAAGGGATCAGTCCATTTCGATTTTTTTGTGAGACTACCAAATACTCTTTCAACCACCGCTCCCAGAATGATTGAGTTATTTTCTGGACGTATTTCCATTTGGGAAGAAATTGACCTGATATTTTCTCTGGAGGAGGGGCGGGGGCATTCAGTGGACGCTGTATGAGGAAGTGACCAGGAGTAAGAATTTGTAGGTCGGCCGGGGATGAGGAGAGGAGAGTGTTGAGAAATATGTAGCTTCACTTACGAGGTAGGTAGCGAACGCCACTCCACAACTGAGCACCGACAGCTGTTTCAAGAATAAAAGACAGTAGTCCCAAAAAGAAGAAACTTAGAAGAAAATTAGAAAGTGACGTTTTTGTATTCAATATAATTGCGTAGAAAATACAAGTGATTTATTTTTAGTAGTGTACGTTTCGAGTTCTTCCTTGATTCTGCATTAGTTTCGGACCCTTTTGTCCAAAGAATTTTCGGACAGAGAGAGAGGCCTAGAGTTTAGGATCCCTTCGATTTTTGTGATTAATGTACAGAAAGTGGTAAAGGACGGGGTCTGCCCCCGAAGTTCGATTTTTAGTAGTCGCTTAGCAGACCTCACGCCAGCCTCCCATATTCCTCCAAAATGAGGAGCATGGGGCGGAATAAATCGCCATGTCGTACCGTCGGCAGCTGAATGACGCGATAAGGCGCGTTCATGTTCGTGCTTATCAAAGGCGAGCTTTAGTTCCCGGAGGTGATTATTTGCCCCAATGAAATTGCGACCATTGTCCATCCAAATGGTCTCCGGGTGCCCCCTTCTAGCTACGAAGCGATCGTAGGCGAGGAGGAAGGCATCAGAGGTTAGCCCTATGACAGGCTTCAAATGGACGGCGTGAGTCACGAGACGAACAAACACCCCCAGGTACGTGTCTACGGACGTGTCCGCGGATACCACTGATGGTGGTTCGGAAAGGGCCGGCAAAGTCTGCTCGAGCAAGAAGGTTACCTCCTGACAAATACAGTGCAGTAAAAGAGATTTTCTCCCAAATGGTTCTTGATGGCATCTGCAGACCATCAAAAAGCCCTTGGGCCAGCCCACTGCATGTCGTGTACAAGGCAAATGTAGAGATTCGACCATATGGAGATTACCAGGCACTAAATGCCAAAACAGTTCCAGACCGTTATTCTCCCCCTCACCTCTTAGATTTCCAAAATAATCTTGCAATGAAAACAATTTTCTGTTTTGCCCAGGAAGAAGTTGACTTTTTGGGTTATCACGTGTCACCCAAAGGTATTTCTCCCAAGAACAACCTCATCCAAGCCATTTTGGAATTTGAACGGCCATCCACTATTCGCCAACTTCGTCGTTTTCTTGGCATGTTTAACTTCTATAGACGGAGCATTCCAAAAGCTTCAGACAAACAACAAGCTCTAAACGATATGCTAAAGGGAAAAGCCAAATCATCAAAGTCAAATCTCAACTGGACTACAGAGGCAGAGAATGCTTTTGAAAATTGCAAGCAAGCCCTACTAGCATCAGCTACAGTTCTCGACCATCCATGTTCTGATACTCTTCTTTCACTTGCATGTGATGCTTCAGACAGTCATGTTGGAGCGGTTTACCAACAATGGGTTGAAGATTCCTGGAAGCCTCTTGGTTTCTTTTCAAAGGCCCTAGAACCTTCTCATAGACGCTACTCCACGTATGACCGTGAGCTATTAGCCATTTATCTTGCTGTGAAGTATTTCCGCTCTGTTCTAGGAGGACGATCATTCTTCATCCTCACGGACCATAAACCATTAATTCATGCGTTTTCCCAGAGGACAGACTCTGCTCCTCCGCTACGCATAAGACGTCTTAACTTCATTAGTGAGTTCACCACAGACATACGTCATGTGTCTGGTGAGAGTAACCCTGTGGCAGACGCTCTTTCTCGTGTGGAAGCAATTGACTCGCCAGATGACCTATCTATCATCATACAAGAACAGAAGAAAGACACTAGTATACCTGAGTTAATGAAGAATCAGAACCTCAAGCTCCAGCACATCTACCTTCCCTCAATGGACCATCCATTGTTATGTGAGCAATCCACTACCACTGACAGGCCATATTTACCACCATCAACCCGTATGGACATCTTCAAACGATACTGAAGAACATCTTAAGTAACAACCACGTTACTTCATCTTCAAAGTGCTCCAGTTTCAGATCCGAATAGAGCAGAGGAACCACGAAGAAAAATAAAAAACGGAGGTATAGGATGAGAGACTCTATTTCCACGAAAAACAATGAGTACAATTGTTAAATCGATTTCGACGATTAGGTCATCATCAGTAACAAACATGAACTGAAGGTAGGTACATCATGAAATACAGCTTATATAGTAACAGAAGTGAAATTGGATTGAAGCAGGTTACAGTGAAGGGAGAACTTAAATCCTATTGGCTCAGAGAAGTGAAAGGGATTGGGCGGGTCAACAAATGCCAATTAAGGCAGACAAAGCGAAAGGGAGCTCAAACAATGGTGAGGGTAACATGGTGAGGGTAACATTGTGAGGGGGGGGGGGAGAGAGAGAGAGAGAGAGAGAGAGAAACCAAGTTATTGCAGGAATGAACCTATTAACGGTAATTAACGGTTATTTTTGGTAAATTCGAGTTTTGAAGAAAAGGAAGCTATCCTTTTCTAGGAAAATTCGCTAAAACTTGGCTTCAACGAAGAGACATTTGTTGTAAGCAGCGATGCTTTGCGACTATTTCAGGCATTGATTCCTCGTGAAAACTACCATGTCACGAAATTCGACGTAAAGACAGAAAACTGGAAAATCCTGTTTATATGGAGATACCAGAAGGCTGGGAAAAACCTGAAAATAAAATATGCCGACTGGAAGGAGTCCTATATGGACTACGAGAAACATGCGTTTCACGGAATTTCTCAAGTGGACTAAAAATAGACTGAGCCACAGACAGAGGCAGTGGGTGATCTGGTTGCTAAAGTGACTGAGAAGATCAACTTTTCTGTGGATAGGATGGGAGAGGAGGTGTACCAACTGGGCATGAAGCTCCAAGAGTGTATGGGGGTCCTGCTGCCGATACAGAGGCAGCAAAGCGCGTTGCTGGAGAGGGCCATGCGGTTTTCGTGCGGTTCTGTGTCACATCTTTCCAATCAACGTGTATCAAACCTCATTACACAAAGAGTAACCCTCCATTTTTCAAATATTTTAAGAAGAGCGATCTATAGGTGTAAGATTGAAATGTAACCTTCTGCTTATTGTTGTGGAAGTAAAATGTAAATTAATGTTATTAGTAATAACTTATTACATTTAATGTTATGTCCGCCATGGCAAGTAAGTGACATGTACCACCCCCATCTTATCCCTGTTGTGGATAAGATCACTCATCACTCTGTTCTATCTATATTAAAAGACATCTGCTCGATCATTCCGGAAGTTCTTTTATATGTTTTACTTATCACCCCATGACCTGCTAATAAAAATAACCCTTATCCCCATCCTCGTAGACAGGAAATACAGCGATGAATACCACTTGTATACTTTATAGTGTTTTATAACAACCTGTTGATCTGTCGCGAGGCGCCCACTCTTCGCGGGGAAGAGTTCTCATTGCAAGCATCAATAAGGCGTTTCAATATGAACAGGCATTCCCGAAATATCGAGAAGAACGGGTGGTGCGATAAGAGGCACAAGGATGTCAGGGAGTGGTTACGAACTCTCTGTAACAAAACAGATAGTGTGTTGAACGTGATGAGAGGAAGAAAGAAAAAGGTCTCAAGGGAAAACTATCTTAACCAAATCGTATTCATTAATATAGTCAAACACTTTAGACTGAAAAATTGCTAGCGAGAAGTTGCCAATAAAGTAATTTTTAAGTAATTTGAGTAAACAAATATCACATATTTGTACGTAAAATCAAGTACTTATTTAAGAATTCGAGATTATCGTCATTGAATGAAGAAATTTTCATGAAATCAACAACAACAGAAGGGGAAGGAAAGTAATTTTCTAAAATGTAGGAATTTAAGGAAATGTTCAAAAAATGTAGGTATTTAAGGCAATTTACAAAAGAGGACTCAAAGAATGCCTCAAAGCAGGGCTTCTTGTCTTTGGCCCCCTGGTGGGCCATTGTGGTCACATTAGCATCGTTTTTGATTTTTCAAATACGTCTTCATATAAATAATTTTGTGGTGAACTGCTGGAACTGACCTGCCGCTTCCAGGAGGCTCTCGGGCTGGGGGTGTGCGATCCGCCGCTCTCAGAGTCTCCGGAGATGGGCGCCAGCCGTGACGCCATGAGGTGACCCATCGGCTCCGAGTCCCTCCTGCTCTCCCTTTCCGAGTCGCTTGGACCCAAATTGCTTCTGTAGTCGCTGCAACAATTAACGAATGATATCATTTCTTTGTAAATATGTGGAAATTTACTTCGTTTGAATGGGTAAACCCATGCGCGAAGGGTGGAGCCCTTAATGCCACCAGTCTGAGCACAAGGGAACAACATTTTTAGGATGCATTATATAATACCGAACGATTGCCTTTATTTTATATACAGATGCAGCAAACAAGTGTTGTACACATGAACAAAACGGCAATCCAAGTTGTTGAGTTGTTGACCCTATTAGCCCGCATTGCAGTACAGACTTGGCCAACGCAGAATACGTCTCTCAGACGTATTAATTCATTTAAAATGGGAGAAACCTACTACCATAAACTGGTTTTATGTTATTTCTATGTATGTTATTTCTGGCTTTTGCCTTTAAAGGAAAATTTCAAATATTACTCCGAATTCTAGTCATCATCAACCAGTTGAGCCTGTGTGCAATTGAAGAAGGAGAGGTTCTCGATTGTACCAGTTTATGTTGGCTGAATATGCCTGATTTTTCTGAATTCCCTCTTCAAATTAAATGAATTTAGCAATTCAATCTAAGAAAATGAATTTGGTTCACAATTTTGTACAACACTGCCCTTTACTCTTGTCTTCATCGAGATGTTGATCCTCCCTCTACATATATTTAGGAAATTCGAGTTTTAGAACTTTTGTAACGAGAACAATAGCTTCTTTTTCTTCAAAAATTCGCTAGGAGGGTCAAAATGTATGAAATGGTGAGGGGAATTCAGTTATTCACAGAAAATATACTTGTGACTTGCGAGTCGTATTCTGTACCCATTTTCACCCCAAACTGTTTTCTTTTCCATGTTGGTAACAGGTCTCTTATACAGTCCACATTGTGCACTAAAATGTAAATACTAGACTAGTCTAAGAGCCGTGTTTGTGCTGTCTCACTAGAATTTTCCAAATTAAAGGATCTATACCTCGAAAAAGCAGAGTCAGAGCTTTTCTCCATACTCTTTCTCCACGACTCCCTCCGCAGGTACGAGTCCCTTCTCTCCCTCGTAACTCCCGCTCCTGGTCTGTCGATCGGCCGGTAAAAGTTGACGCAGATCCCATAGCGGCTCTTCCCTAGAAAGTACGAATAGGAACAATTAATGCGGGAACCAAAAATTGAGTCGTACTAGAATGTTACCGACCGAATTTCATACTCATGAAAATGAGCCATGCGTCAGAAGCAACTTCAGAGCTTGAGATTCTGTTTCAAGGAAACGTGTTGGAGAAACGGGTAGATATCTCAGAATCAAAGTTAAACTAGAGTCATTTCTCACCTCTAGTGGTAAATCTTGTTTTGGACCAAACTAAATATGACGTTTTAAAAAAAGTTTCAAGGATCATCTTCGGGGCGGTCCGACTCCTATTAGTTTTTGTATAATAGCACAAATAATGATATGGCAACACTGTAAACAGAAAACCGTTTTTTGTACTGCTACCATCTACCGCGTGTGTGCATTTTTCATTATTCTCATTCGCCCTTGTGAAGTTCCCCAAATATATTAGTCGTGTTGTTTGGGCTGGTAGGTAGTAGTTATTACTTGCCCCAATAGAGTGCTCACCATGATGGCTGGTAGGAGCCGTTGTTCTGTTGTCCAACCTGTTCCCCCAACCCAACACTCGTCCATATGGATTATTGTTATCACTTACCAAGTTGCTGTACTGTTATCATAATTATAATACCGATTATTTTATCAAGTTTCATCCGTTCTCTTGTGTAAAATAAAGAGTTGTTATCCGGTGATCATTTCGCGTTATAATTTCGTTCACCCGTTAAAACATTTTGGTGCCGAAAACCCGCGAATTGTGGTTAATGTCGAGCGTGTCCGAATTTAACCTAGTTTACCTCGTGACTTTGTTTACATCGGGTTTTTTCCGTTTACCGTTTTACCGTCGTTTTTCCCCGTTTTTCGCGTTCTACCGTCCAATAATGCCGCCGAAAGGAATGAAGAAGCGTAGATCTCGTCAATTGGACCCGGATTTTCCGCCGGACGATGTGGTTGTTTCCACGGACGAGCCTGTGCAACCCGTTCAATCGGTTCATCCAGTTTCATCTTCGTATGATGTCGTCAAGAATAAGTCTATTCAACTTGATCCCGCTGTTTTTGATCTGGTGAGTGCCCCTCAGCAAGACCTGTTGAAGAACATCAGACGTTGGTCAATCAGGGCTAATGCAGTTCTAAAACGACAACCGGTAAGCGCACTGGCGGAGTCTATCAAGGACGATATCCGTCGAGGAAGGATGTTCCTCGATGCCGTTGAGGATGCTCAGTTCGATCAGCAGATCGAGGAAAATCTGCTTAATCAGGTAACTTCTGTTGTTGTAAGTTTGGCTGAGCGCGTCTCCGTTGAAATTAATCCAGTTAGCGCTAAGAAAGAAATTGATGACGAAGTTGTTCTCAGTCATGAACACGCTTACGCTCAGATTAAAATGATGAATGAGCTGCTCACAACCGTCCCGTTATTTGAAGGCCAAATCTCCCGCTTTGCGGAGTTTAGGAAACTGTTTGATGGTGCAGTTCATAACATGAAGCACATACCCGATGAAATTAAATTTGAGAAACTGTTGAGCAAGCTTTCTCCCGATCTCCGATCATCATTTGCCGGTAGCAGCTATCAGCAGGCTTATGACGCCCTGGTAGCGGAAAATACCTCAAAATACCGTTTGGCTCGTTCAGTATTTGCGCAGCGCATAAATTTGCCCCGTTTGGAACATTTCCACAACGAAGCTCGTTCGTGGGTAGGATCAATGCTCGACCTCCCCACTCCCAATCTTCGGGACTACTTATTGTTTGAAGCCCTGTTTTTTCGCTTATCGGCTGAGCTCAAAGAGAACAAATGGATGCCATCCCCTCTCACTCTGATTTGCTTCTGTTTATTGGAAAGGAGCTAAGGATAGCTCGACTGGTCCCAGAAGAGAAGCAGGGGAATAAAAGAGCTCCAACCACTTTTCAAAGAGCCCGTTCACCCTCACCATTCCGGTTGTCAGCCCTTCTAGCCACCAGTTCCACTCCACAACCGTCACCCGCTTCAAGACCTGTTCAAGAAGAAGAAAAGATGGCCATGATGTCCCTTTGTTCCAGCCGTTCGCCCCCCAGTCCCCCCATAGAAACATCAGCCCCGTTATGAAGGTACGACGCACAGTGGTCTGAAAAGGCCAAAAATGGGAAAAAACCTAATAACTAATTAAGATATTGTGTCAGCGGCATGAAATCTCTCGTGTCTATGTTTTTTGAGGTACTTAATCGAATGAAATCAAAATCAGCGCAATGAGGCCCAAGAAAAAACAGATTTATTAATATTACAATTGTTTTTGTCACATAGATAAGTTTGTCCTAAGTACTGTCTATATTCAAAAGTAAATTAGAAACTTCATTTGTCAACTCCCGTTTCTTTTTGTATTTATACACCGGCCGAAGGTGAGTGATAAATGGGTCACTAGTAACTAGGATTAGGTGAAATACATCTTCATTTGTAGCAACGCGAGACATCTTCCTAGAAGTTCTTCTGTTCCTCAGTATGTGAGGATACCGCATTTATTAAATCTTGAGGGTAACAATCTTGAAGTTCTCGTATCTTATACTGTTTAGCCTTCTTCCCACACTCACCAAAGCTTTTCATAGGCCTACCACCACGGTCAACTTCCATAGGAGTTGTTGGCTGAGGTTCTGAAAAATTAACATGAAACTCCCTTTGTAACCAATCGCTATTTTTTTTAAAAAACGTGCCTTATTGTGGGTTACCTCTCTCATCTTCTTATCAATGTTAGATTGGAATCTTCTTCGCAGTTCATCATTAAGTTGTGTCAACTTCTCCCCATGTAACTCTGGAAACCGGGTTTGTAACCACTGAGACCGTTCAGTCATTGGAAGGAAGTACATTTCGCACAACACACGATATGGAATCGCCAAACTATTCATTTTTTCTCACGTTTCTGAGTGGCTGTTAACAGTGAACTAAGATAGGAATGAACGCGCGATCGGCCAGGATAATGAAATCACGTTTGAACAAACCTTCTGTTTACCTTTCTCCTATACCTCAGTCTGACCTGCCATCAACCTCCGCACTCTTGATCTTCTAAATACCAGATCCGGCCGTTTCCGGCGATGAAATTTATACCACAGTGTCTTTACCTTCTACACTTCAATATAAACCCCTTGCGGACGTAACGCATCATAACGCTTCTTTTTTACAGACCAACAAATGTACAGAAACTATGGTTTTTGGGGCATAGTTTTCGAAATTCATTTTCTTCGTTAATTATTGATGAAATGGAAATACTTTTACTTCTTAAACTCACACATACACATAAAACATATCTAAGGTCTGAAAAAATTTTTACTGTTAATTTACACCAAGTAGAAATATTTTTTTAGGCTGGTGAGAACACGCTACTTTCCGCAATCTTTTGGAAACTACTACTTTAATGGTATGCAATAATTAAAATTGTGATTTTGTGAAAAAATACCTTCCGTTCCGTTGTTCCACAAGTATCTGAATATTCAAAAACAAAGAAAAAATTAGGTTTGGGTAACTTTCATTTTCGGGGTTTTTTCCCTGTTTGGACCACTGTGCGACGGCGCTCAGCCTGTTCCTTCCAAGGTATCATTGGTGAGCGCTACTGCCAAGAGCCCATTACCCGTTAAGTCTTCAACTGTTAAGAGTTCAGCTGTTCGACGTCAACTTGTAGGTAATGTTAGGCGCATGTTAGCACCTAGGACCGGCGTTATACGAGTTAGTACTGGGCTGCTGATACCTACTGGTGTGATACCCAGGTCCAGGAAAGCTCACTGCACTAAGCGTTCGGTTAGTTGTAATAATTTCAGGGGCCTGTTTCCTGGGATTGAGTCATCCAAATTAGGGGTAGCTGGCTCATCCCAACCCGTTAGTAAAGTTGACGTCACCCATAAGTCCTGTTTAAAATTATCTCGTTTTGGGCTCACCCCTACTGCTGTAGTCCCCCTTTCCTCCTGTAGAGGGGAAATAATTAAATTCAGAGCTTTGATTGACTCAGGAAGTGAAGTCAATATTGTTTCCCCGTTAGTAGTGAAGAAGTTAGGACTCCGTTTGATTCCCATGAAGGGCAGTTTACAGGGAATTGGGAGTTCTTCAAACCCCATTCACAGTTCCGTTACTGCTCAGCTTCACACACGTTCTGGTAGGGTAATTCCTTTTGAAGCGCTCGTTATGGAGAGCCCCCTTTCGCCGTTGCCCAGCCGTAGTTGGAACCCTGCTTTATGGTCAAATATCACATCCATGGAACCCCACCTTGCTGACCCACAGTTTCACACTGCTCACTATGTTCAGGCTATTCTCGGAGCTGACATTTTTTCCCAATTGCTTCCCCGTTCCTCTGAGGTTGGTCTATGGGAGACTGACTTGGGAACTCTGGTTACTGGTGCCACTCCTCCCGTCTGTAAAAAGTCCGTTCAATTCAGCCGTTATGCGCATCAAATGAAATACTCCAGTGAAGCGCCAGTTAACAAGATAGAGCCCCACCCCTTCCTTGTTCAAGCTAGATTACAGGCCGCTTATCCCTGCTCACAGGGACCCCATGTTTTCACTGTTCCTAAATTCTTGCCTAAGGACTACCACTCGCAAGTTCTTAAGGAGCTCTCTACCGTTTTGGAGGTAGTAGCTGCCAATCCTTTTGATCTTTCCAAAGTCTTTACAGTACGGCAATTGTTTATAAAAAATTTACTGCTTCATTTTTATAAACATCCTAACATAATTAATGATATGAATCTGCATAATTATCCTACCAGATTTAAAATGGAGGGAAATGTTGTAAATCCTAAACCGCACTCAGTGTTGATGACCAACAGTCCAAATTATATATTATATGTAATCCACAGAGCTCTACCTGTAAAGCTGAAGTTCCCTGAGACATTCACCAGATCGACATATAAAAAAGAAATTTTCACCTGGCTCATTAAATTAGGTTACGAAAAAGCTGGAACGATAATAAAGAGTGTATATGTTAAATAAAGGGGAAAAAATGTAAATAGAAAATAAAATAAATAAATGAATACATTGTAAATAAGAAAAGAAAGAGATCCTAATTTGCAACTCTGGTGTAATTCTAACGGGCCTATGCCTATTATTACACCATAATTGGTATTATTTTCTCGTAGCTAATAATAATGTAGACAATAATAATGTAATGTACCATATAAGTTTTATAATGTAACATGTTGTCTAAGTAATCTGATCCAATAAAGCTCTTTCTCTCTCTCTCTCTCTCTCTCCTAAACCCCAACGGAAGCCGTTTCCCCGGTTCCCGTTCAGCAATCAAAATGTTAAGTCTACTGTTAGTCAAGTTAAGCCCAATCACTCAACCCCTGTTCGAAATCTATTTTCTGTAGCTCCACCCATGGAACTTGTTAAGAACCCAATTAGTTTGTTCCAGCTCGCAGCCCATGTCTGCACGTCTGATTTCCAATTGGTATCTCCCAGTGTGGTGTGTTTCCCAATCAAAGATGAAGATATACCTGCACCTACCGATGAAGTTTCTGTTAAGGTAGCAGCTGTTCCCGTTTCCACTGATGATCTGTTACGCCAGATGTTTGAAATTGAGTCTGTTGAACCCGTCTCCCCTTGGACGCCTGAGGATCATTAGGCTGAAAACCGTTTTTTGGAATCAGTTAGTAGAGATAAGTTTGGTCGCTACACTGTTGCTCTTCCGTTGTCTGAGTCTCCCACTGCTCTGGGTGAGTCCAGACACATTGCTTTAAGACAATTGTATAGGTTGGAAGCCAGACTAAAACGTAACCCTGTTTTAGCCACTGCTTACCGTTCGTTCATGGAAGAATATACCCAATTGGGACATATGAGGCTGTTAAGCTCAGAAGAAATCCCCCGTTTCCCCAATTATTACATTCCTCATCATTCTGTTCATCGTGAAGGTGATCCTGTTGGAAAAATCCGCGTAGTATTCAATGCGTCTCAGCGCACTTCCAATGGCCGGTCTTTGAATGAAATTCTGCTAGTTGGACCAAAAATGCAACCTGATATATCCGTTATGGTAACCCGGTTCCGCTCTTTCCGCTATGTTTTTATATCTGATATATGACAAATGTTCAGGCAGATTCAACATCCGATTGAGGATCAGAACCTGTTAAGAATAGTTTGGCGCAACTCCCCCGATCAACCTGTTCAAGATTTCGCCCTCACAACTGTTACCTACGGAACTGCTTCAGCCCCCTTCCTAGCTAACCGGGTAATCCGCCACTTAGCGGATGGAAATGAGGAAAGTTACCCAATTGCTTCCAAATTGTTGAAGGAAAATACGTACATTGACGATGTACATGGTGGGGGGAGTTCCCTGCACTCAGCGTTAGAAGCTAGGGATGAACTGCTATCACTGTTAGCTACTGCTGGGTTAGAGCTCCGTAAGTGGGCCTCTAATTCTGATCAGTTGCTTTCTGGTATTCCAGAGGAGCACCGGCTTGCCCCCTCTGTTCCTGTTTGTCTGACCTCCGATGATGAAAAGCCATTGAAAATGTTGGGAATCTCCTGGAACCCTACCACTGATGAGTTCTACTTTAAGGTTCCCGTTTCTCTTACCGTTCACACCAAGAGAGAGTTAGCTAGTCAAGTTGGAAGGATCTACGATCCCGCTGGGTGGATTATGCCAGTTTTTGTTCAAGCTCGTTTCATTCAAAGGGAGATTTGTCGTTCAAAGTATGATTGGGACGATCCGTTACCAGGTTCATTCGTTCATGATTGGGCTGCCCTTGCTGATACCCTCAATTTGCTTCAGTCTGTTTCCATCCCTCGTCACATACGAGTGGATGCCCCCGTTCAATGGTTAGTAGGATTTGCTGATGCCTCGGAAAAGGCCTATGCTGCCACAGTTTATCATGTATCTCAGATGAACAGTGAATTTGCTGCCCGTTTAATTTTGGCTCGAGCAAAAATCGCTCCAATGAAGCCTCAGTCAATTCCCCGATTAGAGCTGCTAGCGGCGGAACTATTGGGTAAAACCATGACTCGCGTCCGTTCCGAATATCCTTCTGTTCCCAATTCTGCAATAATTGCCTGTTCTGATAGCACAGTTGCCCTATCCTGGCTCACCGCTGGACCCCGCTCCCGTTTGGAAGGTATTTGTGGGTAACAGGGTTGCTCGAACCCTGTCCCACTTGCCCAAAGAGCACTGGTTCCATGTCCGTTCTGCTGACAACCCCGCTGATGTTGCCTCCCGTGGAGCCAAACCTGATCAGTTAGTGAACTGTTCCTTGTGGTGGAATGGCCCAGATTGGTTGGCTTCCGACCGTTCCTTGTGGCCAGTGAGGAGGATTCGCCCTGATTTGAAACCCGATTCTGTTTCAAGTGAAATCAGAGCTTCATCGAGAGTAATAGCTGCAACTGTTGTTGAGACTCCGTTTGAAGCCCGTTTTAGCTCTTATACTGTTTTGCGTCGAGTTACTGCTTGGATAATCCGCTTTATTAATAATTGTAAAATCCACCGTTCCTGTTTGCTATCTCAGACTAGACCACCGTTAAGCACATCTGAGCTTCAGAAAGCCGATTCAGTTCTCGTTCGCCGTTCTCAAGGTCGCAGCTTGTCTGAGATCCAAGAAGCCACCATTAAAGGAGCTAAACCAATTAAACTGATGAAACAGTTGGCTATATTTTCCGATTCTGAAGGCACTCTCCGAGTAGGGGGTCGCTTATCAAATATGCCTGGGTCATTTGAGACACAGCACCCCGCTTTGCTTAAACCTTCCGATTTACTGGTACCGCTGCTCATCCGTTACGCGCACACTACATGCATGCATGTAGGGCCCAGAGCCACGCTGGCCCACCTGCGTACCCGATACTGGGTGATTGATGGGAGAAATGCCGTTAATCGTGTTTTAGCTGGGTGTACCCGTTGTTTTTCAATTAAACCGAGACCGTTTCAGCCCGTGATGGGTCAGCTGCCTGAGGCCCGAGTCACCCGTGCCTTTGCCTTTGAGCAGGTTGGAGTTGATTTTTGTGGCCCGTTCACTGTTTCTATGCCGGTCTTCGAGGAGCTCGAGCCGTTGAGGTTTACCTTGCCGTTTTTGTTTGTTTCACAACCAAAGCCGTCCATCTTGAAGTTGTTATGGATCTTAGTACCGATGGGTTTCTCCAATGCTTGGAGCGGTTTATGGGTCGCCGAGGCGTTCCCTCAGCTATTTGGAGCGACAATGGTCGTAATTTCCTGGGGTCATCCAACTTACTCAACCAAATCCGTTCTGCTAGCCCCTTTGATCATGTAGTAGCTGAACGACTCGCTAACCAAGGGGTGGAATGGAAATTCATTCCACCTAGGGCACCGCATTTTGGTGGGTTATGGGAGGCTGCCGTTAAGTCTGCTAAACGACTGTTGAAGGTCAATTTAAGAGACCAAACCACCACGCTTCAAACGTTCAGCACCGTTGCCATTAGGATTGAGGCCATTCTTAACAGCCGCCCGTTATTTCACCAATCCTCCTCGCCAGATGACATACTGGTACTTACCCCTGCTCATTTTCTCGTTCAACGCCCGCTTACTGCTTTACCTGAGAGCAATGTGTTTGACTTCAGCTCCCGATTAGCTCCTAAGTGGAAGTTTGTTTCTAATCTGGTAAGTCAATTCTGGAAGAAGTGGCACTCTGAGTACCTGTTAGACCTCCAGACCCGATCTAAGTGGAATACCCCTGATCGCCCTGCTACAGTGGGGGATGTAGTGTTGATTAAGGAAGACAATATTCCTCCTCTGTCATGGCCCATGGGTGTGATAGTGGACCTGATTCCTGGTAAAGATGGAGTAACCCGCGTAGCTAGAGTCCGGTCTGGTAATGGGGAGAAACTCCGCCCGTTAGTCAAGCTCTGCCCGCTACCAAAGGACTGTTAGTGCCCGTTTCTTAAACTTGTTAGAATGAGTGCCTCATTTGTGGGGGGAGGATGTTTGGGCTGGTAGGTAGTAGTTATTACTTGCCCCAATAGAGTGCTCACCATGATGGCTGGTAGGAGCCGTTGTTCTGTTGTCCAACCTGTTCCCCCGACCCAACACTCGTCCGTATGGATTATTGTTATCACTTACCAAGTTGCTGTACTGTTATCATAATTATAATACCGATTATTTTATCGAGTTTCATCCGTTCTCTTGTGTAAAATAAAGAGTTGTTATCCGGTGATCATTTCGCGTTATAATTTCGTTCACCCGTTAAAACACGTATGATTATTGAATCCCGAATCCACTACGTGTATGCTCTCTTATTCAATAGGTTATGGGCCCGGGCAAAGTGATTTGGTGATTTAACCAGGACTTCGTTACAAATCTGCGAGTACTTTGGTGAAATTGGTGAGTCAAGTTTTTCGCGAGAATTACGATACTTCCAAACGATCAATTTGTTGAAACACCGTAGTTCTATGGAAAATTGATGTGTGCGACAAATAGCAGGGAAGGTGTGAATTGACAGAAAAAACTCGGCGCTGCGCGCCTCGGCGGGGGCTTCGCCCCCTGCACCCCCGGATGATTTCCGCTTAGAGCCTAACGGCTAAAATGTGACGTACCTAGAAAACGTTTTTGCTCCCTCTCCCTCTTTCTCTTTCTTCCACCGTATTATTTAAGATACCTCCTTATTAAAGAACAGTTCGCGATGAACTCTTTAAATATTGCTTTTTCTAACGAATAAAAAAAGATGCGCATTATTAATAATAACATCAGGTTGTCAAGCACATTTGTCGTCAAGCATATTTGTCGAATTCGTGATCAGCGAGAGTGTAATTGGTTTTTAATAATTTAGTAGTAATTTAGTAATTACTAATATATAGTAGTATATTTAGTTATAGTGTGTTTAGTAGTATATTTAGTAATTTAGTAGTAATTTAGTATAATTTAGTAATTTAGTAGTGGTACATCAGCATCATTTTCGTCGTAGGTAACTAAGCCAGAACTTCACTCCAATAAGAAGTTTTCTCAACAAAATGAACTCGTAACCAATGGTTCTCCGGAATGTAAGGAGGGGGAAATTGGCAACGTGGCATGTGGTCTGGTGTCAAATAAATTCACAGCTTTCCAAAAAGTGGCGAACAAATTTTGTGCGATGAATAATGGCGAAAATAAATTTCCTTTGCAACGATCGGCTGTACGTGAAATCATAATAAATCAGAGCGCTACTTTCATGTCACTTTTTCCTGTCGTTTTTCGGCGGGGAATCCCATCGCAAAAACCTTTTCAAGGTTAAAAATTTTTTTTTTTCGGTCTCACATTTATTCGAGGGCCAGCGTTCACCCGTTTCATGAAAATTGCCCTTTTCCTGAGAATCACCCATATGTTGACATTTATTGACAACTATCCTCGAAAAACATGTGTCTATTTTTTAGAAAACAAAGGTGAGGCTCCAACCAAGTCTGGCTGCAAAATAAAAACAGTTTGGACGGATAATGGTCGGAATACTGCAACTCAGCCATGACTAAAATATGCCATAAATATGGTATCAGGCATGAACGTACTGTTGCCTATTCACCGCCCCAAAATTCAGAACGCATAATGCACCAAAATGCATAACGTGATATTATTGAATCCCGAATCCACTACGTGGATGCTCCCTCCCCTATTCAATAACCCCACATCCCAAATTTCAAAATTTTAGGACAATTCTGATTAATTAAATCGTCATGTTCAAGTGATCAGAATGATCAGTTGTGGACCTACCCGTAACCAAGTTCTCATTGAATTTGAAAATTTCATGAGAAAAATACATTTACAAAACGAACTGAGTTTTTTCTAAGGGCTTTGAAAAGATTTAAATGATTGCTGGTGCTTAAAAGATTTAAGTGATTGCTGGTGCTGACTGTTGCATAGTTTAAAATTGAGTATGATTTATGAGTGAGTTAAGGCCAAAAATATTGCGTATTTAGCAAGGTGATTCTAAAGGAGAAAATCCATGCATGAAACGCCAACCATCAAACTCACCAGAATCCTTCTCCGTAAGCGTGAAGACGAAGGAAGTGGCGTCACGCAAAGCCGTCCTCTTGGGGCCGACAGAAACGCAGCCCTCTGGCTGACAGAAGTAGACCATGTCCAGCGGCAGAGGGAAGTCTTTGTGGTCCTCTGCAGGGTAACGTCGCAGGAGCTCTGGAACCTGACAAACCAACAATCTCTTCATCAATCACAATTCCAGCTTAGAAGCTGATTGGTTGACTGATTTATGATCCCCAACGTAACTCGACAATTATACTCACCCAAAAACTTCAATTTTAATACGTAATTATATTTTAAATTAATAAAAATATTAATTGATGCTGTTTGAACACACCTGGACGGCAGGAGATGTGCTGTTAACATTTCTCGGCGACGACGGACGTGCTCCGACTATGGCTAGATAATCGACTAAGCGGGGGCATAAGAACTTCTTCTGTATATCCATTATTCACACTCCAAGTCACTCGTTGGAATTCGTACACACTAAACTTTAACAATTTTAAGAAATGTCAAGTCCCATTTTGAACGTTTCTTGCGATGGCTACGTGACATTTTTCTTGATGAAGTATTCTTTATCCAAATATTTCTTGTTTTTCAGAGATGTGCCGGCTCCCTCCATGACTCGTATGATATGTTGGTTCGACCTGCAACATTTAGTTGGACCAAATCTTCATTTAGGAGAGTGAATGAAAGATCAATCAAGGCATTGGACGTACACGGTGGAACATAAGATCTGGTCATATGAGAGATGAGGGTTACGGGTAGGGTTGCCAGACTTTAGCAGCTGTAGCACTAAATGCTATTATACCAAAATGGCGGTTGTATCAAATCTATACATGCGGCCTCATGGTGTGACTTATCGAATTTTCTCAGCCACAGGCACGTGTGTACATTTGATACACGTCCAATTTCGAACTAATTGAGGAAAACCCCAACTGAATGTTCGATGTTAGCACAATTACACAGACCCGACCGAATGTTCGATAAGATGAGTGAATACAATGTTGAATGTACTCCTCCCGATTGTTCATAAGTGCCAAATATGAACAAAAAGAGTTATATTTTTGAAAACAAAAAGAGGTGTGAGCAACAGCAAAATAACATAGGTAGGTAAGTATAATTTTTCGCGCACCAACGACTACATGTCACAGTACGAGGCCATACAGTGTCGCTCTACCATTCAAAGTGACAAGATGATACAAAACATTTAAATGCGAGTTAATAATAATACTAAATATAGTGTTGTATCACTGATACATACGGCCTCCCGCCATAAACCAAATACCTATTTACCGAATCAGTACATGACATGTAGCTTGTGAATCAGTACATGACATTGTGGCTTCATTAAGTAAACTCAATTAGTATCAGATTGATACATGATGGTTAGGGATGGGCTCATGTCGCTAAGTGCCATATTATGTCACTCTAAGCTCTTCAGATGGGACGGAAAGGCTTTAGAAAACAGTTCTGGAGGGGGGCTAATTTAGTATGGGCTTACCGCACTGACTGGGGGTATAGAATCAAATTTTTATAACCAGGCACCTGAAAATCATTATAGTAGGCTATTTGAAGATTTGGCGAATTTGTCCATCATTATATTAATCAACTATTATCAACAAAATAGTTATTTACCAAAACGTTTACATTTTAAATTAAAATATTTGCTATTTCATTCAACATTTTGATATTAAAAAAATGCCCAATCATGCAGCATGACTATAAGAGCGAATTTTCGAAGAAATAATTGGTTTTATGTAAAACGTCTCCATAAAAGAACATGTCCATGAACAACATCTCAAGTAACAACCACTTTTCTTCATCTTCAAAGTGCTCCAGTTTGAGAGCGGAATAAGATGTAGCAATTCTGACTTCCCCATGTTATTCATACCCCCCCCCCCCCCCTCACACCAAAAACCCCCTCAGCTTTTGGACACTTCAACGCAGATCACGATGGTGAAGTCAGGATTGCGATATCGCATTCCGTCATCAAATTAGAGCAGACTAACCATGAAGAATATGTCAAGGTTCAACAACGTTTCTTCATCTTCAAAGTACTAAAGTTTGAGAACGGAATGAGATATTGCATCTACGAACTTCGCCTGTCGATTGCCAAGACAGATTTTTTGTGCAAATTTGAACTCTTCATCTCAATTCTATCAAGAGTTATCGTCTGGAATGACACATATACGAGTATATATATAGACTATAACTATATATAGACTATAACTCTTGTTAGAATTGAGATAAAGAGTTCAAATTATGTCAATTATGTCAACTTACGATAAAGAGTTCAAGTTATGTCAACTTGACATCAGAACCATCCACTTTCTGCTCCTCAACCCTCCATTCTTGCTTTCTTCGACTCATTACGCTTAGGAATCAACTCACAAATTGAATAAACATTCCGAAACCACTTTTAATTACAATAACGCTTTTTATAATTCACATGTACCGCTTTTACTTCACTTCTCCGAACATAATAACCTCCCTTTTCCACACAGAGTTGCCAGATCCCTAGTAGAAGAAACCGCAGCTAGACGGCTCTGATGTAGCCCAAAAACCGCGCGGGCTTATGAAGCCCAAATAGCGCGACATATCTTAGGATGTAGCCCAAAAACGCATTTTTTAATAACAAATTGACATGAATAATATCAAAACTTCAATTTTTCTTGCAGAAACGTTTATTTATGGATCTGTATAAATAAAAGATAAAATAATTCGCAGTCTTAAGAGAGCTAAAATAATTAAGTGCCAGCTGAATCAAAGTTTTATATGCGTTCCTTAACGCATCTAAATAATGACGCATTAGAAGGCAAATCACATCGTTAGAAATCGCTGAAAACCCCAAAAGATAAAACCAGCGTGGACGATTTCCTTCGCGCACTCAAGGACCTCCATCAGAGAATGTGTATACACATATATGACTAATGTAAAATGGGGATGGGAAAAAAAAAACAATGGTGGGCATGTTGGAATGTTGTTGTGTTAAGGGTTAGTGAGTTTTATTAAATCAAATTTTGATGAGTCTGTGGTATGTTGTAGAAAGTCCTTCGACATCTTTTTTAAAATTTATGTTGTTGTTGTTTTTGTTTTTCAAGATATATCTATATATACGCCATTTCTTTAATTTTTCTTTTTTGGAAGTTTGGCTCTATGCAACATATTTCCCACTGTTTTATTTCAGGGTTGTGTTTTGTCGTAACTGCATGCTTCGCCAATGCTGTTGCGTAGGAATCATCATCAGGATTTTGACTGCTTTTAAGTATCGCTTTTGGTTTATTATCTTCGATAATGAACCATTGGAATCGCCCAAAGAAAAAATTTTTTTAACCCCCCCTCAAAATTTGTTGGTTTACGTTTCAAGATACGTAGATTCAGAAAATCGAATAAAAAAAGATCCGTCCGTCACCCGTACGCCGTCCCCCGTACGCCGTCCGTGCCACTTTGCCGAGTTAGCGTTGAGCTAAAATTACAAAATAACAGTTGCCAAAAACAACAACATAATAAGAGCCAAATCATCAGTGTTTGAATCTCCTAACTGTAAACTGTCAGACGTGCTCTATGTGCCTGAACTTTCCCGAAATTTAATCTCGGTGAATGCGATAACTAAAAAACTCTGCAAATTCTTGACACAACGGTTTATTATCTTCCTTGTGCAGATCACCCTTCTGTCTATACCAGACTGTATTGCAAATCGGCACCATACCATATTCTCACCGTACTCATACCATACCATACGAATTTCTTTCCTATCATACCATACTGTATTATACCAAATCATACATACAATAATATATCATACCATACTCATACCATGTCATACAAACCGAGTGAATACTGAAATTGATGGAAGGATTAAAACGCAGTGCACAATTTATACTTGAGGTAAGAAGGACTTTAATTAAACAGTTCAGTACGATCTTCACAAAACACACGGATGACGAATAATGGAGTCTTTACAATTAGGTTGTGAGAAGTTGTGAGTTAAGTGTGAGTTAAGTGTGAGTTAAGTGTGAGTTAAGTTGTGATTAAGTTGTGAGAAGTGGTAGGGTGAGACAATCCCATTGGTCGAACATGACATCACCATGTACCAATCAGAATAGAACGCGGGATAAGATACCGCGTAATACAAAATTAAATTTACCTGTTCCGTTACACTCCTCTTAATTTTGTACAAGTTTCACAATATTAAATCTTCAACAATTTTACAACGAACATTAATTTTCAAACATGAATTCAGAATATCAAATTTTTACATTTATTTTTAAGATACAAGTATTTAAGAGTAAAGAAAAATTAAATTCCCAACATTAACATTAATAAATAAAATTGTACATTCATATTTAGGAAATCAATTGGCTGGCAAATTCTGTGAATTTAGTCACATTTAATGGTTTAGTTAGTATGTCAGCTATCTGGGTTGAAGTTGGGCAATATTTCAAGTCTATTACACCTTCATCAAATTTTTCTTTTATGAAATGGTACCTAACATCTATATGCTTGGATCGTTTGTTAACAATTCCTTTCTTTATCAAATCTATTGCTGATAAATTGTCAACATTCAGTATTATTGGCATGTTTTCATTTGTTAGTTCATATAGCAAACTTTTCAAGAATAGTAGTTCACGACAGCATTCTGCGGCGGAGATATACTCAGCTTCGGTGCTACTGGTTGCGACGATCGGCTGCTTTCGGCTTCTCCAGCTGACTGGTCCACCTCCATAGAAAACAACATAGCCGGATGTGCTTCGGCGAGTTTCAGGATCACCAGCATAATCGCTATCACAGTATGCTACAAGCGCATCAGGACTGTTTCTGTTGTAGGAGATGCCCCGATTTTTAGTTCCCTTGAGATACTTAAGAGATCGTTTTACATTTGCATAGTCCTGTGTCGAAGGATTTTCAGCATGCCTGCAACTAAATCCAACAGAATAAGCAAGATCAGGTCTTGTTTTGGAAGAGACGTATAGCAGGCTACCAAGGGATTCACGATAAGGAAACTTGGTTTCTTTAATTGTTGGATTGACTTCCGAGTTCTGTGGCACCATGGGAGTGGAGACAGGATGTGCGTTCTCAAGATGGTATTTTTCCAAGACTTTATTAATATATGTTTCTTGAGACAGCTTTACGGAAGACGAAGAGTTGATCAATTCAAATCCAACGAATGTCATTGGTTTTTCAAATATGGTAATTTCGAATTCCTTCTTTAAGCTAGAAAGTATTACATCAATTTCTTCAACATTTTTACCAAAGATAATCCCATCATCGACGTAGATAGCTAGGATTAAGTATTTTTTCTCACTTGCAAATATGCAGCTCTCATTTTTAAGTGGAAAGAGCCCTTTACTTTTCAAAGAATCAGTTAGCCTTTTGTTCCAGCGCAAGAGGGCCTGTTTGAGGCCATATAGAGCCTTCTGTAACCTACAGATTTTATTTTTACAGTTGTAACCGTCTGGAACCTTCATATAAATTTGTTCTTCGAGAGTCCCATAAAGGAAGGCGGTTTTTACGTCAAAGGTTTTAAAATGGAAACCTCTCTTTACGGCAACAGCAAGCAGAAGTCTCAATGAATCTGCTCCAATCACAGGGCTGTAAGTTTCCGAGAAATCTTGTCCAAATTTCTGTTCACAACCTCTTACGACTAGTCTGGCCTTGTATTTGCCATCGTCTTTTTTTCTGAAGACCCATCTGTTGCTCAAGATCTTTTTACCGTGTGCTTCTTGGCGATCTACCAGGGTCCAAGTCTTATTTTTCTTCAGAGAGTGTTTTTCGTCTTCAATTGCATGGAGCCATTGTTCTCTTTCATCGCCTGTTGTGGCTTCTTGAAATGAGGACACTGTCGATGGTTTCGTCCAGTTCATGTAGATTATCGACATCAAGATGATAGTCCTTGAGTTTTCCAGGCAGTTTTTTAGTTCGTGAAGATTTTCTTAGTGACGTTTGCATTTCAGCTTCACTTTCACGTCTCTGAAGAGCTGATGGAATTTCAGATGCATTTTCCCCTTCGCCACTGAAAAAATCGTCGTTACTTTCATCACCAGATGGCGTTAATGGTTCAGAGGGCGTTTCCCCGTCAGAAAAATATTCAGGGTTGGAAGGCATTTCATCATCCAAGGACGCTTTACTTCCTGAATAGTCGTTATTAGAATTAGACGGAGTTTTTACCAAGTCCTTGCCGGTTTTCATTTTAGGGTTGTCGTTACAGAAATACACATCTCTTGAGTGTACGATTTTATGTTTTTCGGGGTCAAAAAGTCTGAACCCATTATGAGTGATATACTTGCGAGCTCGAGAATCAAGTTTTTGTTGGTGTGTTAAAACTTTTGAATAGGCTGTGCACCCAAAAATCTGAAGCCTGGACAAATCTGGTATTTTATTATACCACAGCTGCGCTGGTGTGGTTTTTACTGCTTTGGAGGGACTTCGGTTTACGAGGTAGGTACTCGTCAGGAGGGCTTCCCCCCACATTTCGAAGTCGAGACCACTGTCAAACAACAGAGCCCTTGTCCTGTCCATAAGAGTGCGGCCAAGTCGTTCAGCGTGTGAGTTCAGCTGAGGAGTATATGGGGGAGTATAGTCCAATTCAATGCCTTTAGACACACAATACTTTTTAAATTCACCACAAATATACTCGCCACAATTATCCAGTCTTATTTTTTTAACCTTCAGTGGCCATTTGTTTTCAATTTGTTTTATATAGCCAATGATAGCAGATTTTACTTCATCTTTTCCCCTGAGGAGAAATGATGCTGCGAAATGCGTATAGTCATCCAAAACTGTTACAAAGTATTTAAAATTGTCCCAGGTTGGAGTACCAACATAAACTACGTCAGTATGCAGAATCTCAAGAGGCTGGTGTGCTCTAGTTCTTTTGTGGCCAAAAGGATTTCTGGTGCCTTTAGACTTTACGCATATTTCACAGGATGAAGAATCAAAAATATTTGCAGGGTTCAAATCCATTTCAAGCGAGAATTTCGAAAGTTTCTTCATATTTTCCAGACCTAAGTGGCCAAGGTTACGATGCCAGTCAAAACTACTTTCATTGGAGGCAATCAGAGCTTCAGGAGTATGCGGTCCCAACTCAATTTCAAAGAGACCATTAGAATTTTTACTACCCGAAAGAACAATTTCATTATTTTGGAAAATTGTTACGTTATTGTTGTCAAAGACAACTTTACCTCCTTTTGGTTTATTATCTTCGATAATGAACCATTGGAATCGCCCAAAGAAAAAATTTTTTTAACCCCCCCTCAAAATTTGTTGGTTTACGTTTCAAGATACGTAGATTCAGAAAATCGAATAAAAAAAGATCCGTCCGTCACCCGTACGCCGTCCCCCGTACGCCGTCCGCCGTCCGTGCCACTTTGCCGAGTTAGCGTTGAGCTAAAATTACAACATTTGGTTTCTGGGTTTGGACCAGCCCCACAATGATCCTCGAAACTTTTCATAACCCTAGGTCAAGGGGAAGGGGTTCAAAACGAAATTTAAAATTTCGACGATGTCATTCTCTAAAAATTCTCATGAAACGGTGTGATTTTTAGTTCACTTTTGAATGACCTGAAAAATTACGAATCTTTTAAGACCAATTGGATGTTTTTGCGACCAGCCGTTCGTTCACAGTGACCGCGCAAAGGTTTAGGAAAAACACTAAACTTTCGCGTCGAAAACGGCCGTTATGTGACCCAACCCCCAGACGCCCAGAATAAAACTACCTTTTTTCATCTTCCCGGTAAACTACAGTCTAGAAATTTTAACCGTGAGTCGGGGATAGACCACATTGCAATATTCACTCGGTTTCTCATCTGTAAAATTGTTTAAATAATACCTTTTTGTAATAATACAAATTAAATTTTGATGATGAGCTATTGACTTGAAATTTTAAAAATAGGTCAGTACTGGATCACAATGCAATATTCACTCGGTTTCTTGTCTGTAAAACTGTTTAAATAATACCTATTTGTTTAAACAAATTAAATTTTGATGATGAGCTAGATACTTGAAAATTTAAATATAGGTCAGAAATGGATGACATTTCAATATTCACTCGGTTTGTATGACATGGTATGAGTATGGTATGGTATATTATTGTATGTATGATTTGGTATAATACAGTATGGTATGATAGGAAAGAAATTCGTATGGTATGGTATGAGTACGGTGAGAATATGGTATGGTGCCGATTTGCAATACAGTCTGGTATAGACAGAAGGGTGATCTGCACAAGGAAGATAATAAACCGTTGTGTCAAGAATTTGCAGAGTTTTTTAGTTATCGCATTCACCGAGATTAAATTTCGGGAAAGTTCAGGCACATAGAGCACGTCTGACAGTTTACAGTTAGGAGATTCAAACACTGATGATTTGGCTCTTATTATGTTGTTGTTTTTGGCAACTGTTATTGCTGCGTTTGTTGGATGAGTGTGTGTCAACAGACCTTCCTGGTTTACCATCATGGACGTTGCGCCACTGTCTACCACCCAAGTGGTCGAATCACTTGATTTTACAAAATCAAAGTTGTTTTCAGTTATAAATGCAGCTTGTTTATTTACTTCTTTGCTTTTGTCACGAAAATAGCAGTCCTTGGCATCATGATTGTCCTTCTTATTTTTACAAATATTGCAACGAAATTTTGGTTTATTTGAATCACTTCTTGAATTGTTCTTATCTCTGTTTTTACTTTTGTAAGACGATTGGTTCTTTTTATGTTTTTCTGAAGAGTAGAACGCAACAGGAACCGGTGCGGTTTCTTCCTTAGATTTTCGTGCCTCTTCAGTCAGAAGTTGCGAGGTTAAATTTGTCAAAGTTTTACTTTCCTTGGCACTTGAATTCCATGAAGTTACAAAAGAGTCATACGACGTGGGGACTCCCCACTGGGGAGTACAGAAATGATTTTGGCCATGAGCATTTCACTGTCAATTTTATTTAGCTGAAGCGAATTTATCCTGAAGGCAATGTTTTCAAGAGTGCTAATGTTTGTAGACATGTCCTTACTCGCGACGTATTTGTAAGAGAAGAATGATGCGTTTTTTTGATGCTCATTATCGCGTTCGAAGATCGCACAAATTTTATCGAACATTTCTTTTGCGGTGGTACAAGAAATTAGATGAAGCCTGTGCTTCCTATCGAGAGAATTTACGATAGCCTGGCGGCCCTTGCGTCCTTTCGGCGCCACTCTTCTTTTTCTTTGTCCACAGTCGTTTCAAGTTTTAAGGTTCCGTTGACTACATCAACGAGGTTTTTCGATTCAAAGAGAATTTGTATCTCGAATTTCCACATCGGAAAAGATTCGAGATCTGTCAGCTTCTCGATGAGGTTCACGTCAAACTCGGACGACATGTTTGGGATGAAATGCCCATTTTACTTTTAGTTTTTAATCTAGGGACGCGGGAGCGTCCCGCCCGCCAAGAAAACCGAAGCCCTGAAAACCGAAGCGACTGAGATCTAGGGACGCGGGAGCGTCCCGCCCGCCAAGAAAACCGAAGCCCTGAAAACCGAAGCGACTGAGACACTGATTACGCGACGGAACAAGTTGGGTTTTTCACCATACCGTAGCTCGGTCCCCTGAGTGTCTCGAGAGTTGATTTTTTGTACACCAACTCTCCAGGGGCACGTGAGGACGTAAAACAAATCCCCCCAAAAACAACTCCGTTGTAAAAACTGGCCCGCCAAAAAACGTCAGCCGCAAAAAGGAATGATATCCATTTTGCCCGCCAGCCACATATATATAGGATGCTCGGTGCTTCGCACCTCGCTGTTGAGTGTGCATATAGAATACCTGATCCTCCTACCCCTAACCTCCACCGTCAATGTTTTCCTGTTCCCTGTCTCCTTCCCACAACCCCCTCTCACCCTTAGTTCCCCTCGGTTTCACCTAATATGTTTCCTCTGTTACACGGCAGGGAGCTTTACGCTTCTTTCAATGCTGTTGGCGGAGCTTTTTGCAAGGCTTCTGAG
>OY986062.1:177193-318888 GCA_963920205.1 Stenodema calcarata
GGATGTCATATAACTTTCGAAAAACTTAAGCAACGTGAACATGAAGAATCCATCCGTACTCCTACTCATCAAACTACCTCTATGCCATCTAACATTACCCTCAACGATGCTCGCACTTCATCAAATTTACCTCGGATAACACTTCCTAAATTTGATGGGAATTTATCTTCTTGGCCAAAATTCCGCGATATATTTTCTTCAATTGTTGATCGTGATGAGAGTTTATCTGGTATGGAAAAATTTCATTACTTATCTTCCTCACTTACTGGTAATGCTGCCTCAATTATTAGCTCGTTTTCCCTTGAGGAGCAGAACTACCAGCTGGCTTGGAAGGCATTGATGGAAGTCTATGACAATAAAAGACTTTTAGCAAATTCTTATTTAAATCAACTGTTGCAATTTAAGCCTCATCAGGGAAAGGCAAATGTTGCTTCTCTCATGCAATTTTTATCTAAAATTGCTGACACTATTTCGGCATTTAAATTGATTGAGATACAAGAACGCGCGGAATTTATTCTCTTTTACCTCGCATTTCGTTGTTTGGATACTCAAACAAAAGAGCAGTTTGAGCTGGCGAACAAATCAGTTACTTTTCCAACGTTTGACAATTTGATCAAATTTGTTAGAGGGAAATGTACAGCCTTGCAATTAGCAGAAGGAAATCTTGATACCACTCAAGAGAATCCCAAATTTTCACAAGGTAAAGGAAACAAAATTCCTTTCAACAAAAATAAAACTACCCTTTTGTCAAGTGAGCCAAAGGGAAATATGAATAAGGAAGGTAAAAGACAACTGCCAAAATGTTTTCTTTGCCCTAAATATCACTCATTGCTTGATTGTTCCATCTTCAACAGCCTTACGCCCAAGGAGCGTATTCGCAAACTTCAAAATTTTGAAGGTTGTAAGAATTGCCTTCATTCTCAGCATTCGACTCAAGACTGCCGTTCTAAGTGGCATTGTAGATTTTGCTCATATAGACATAATTCTCTGTTGCATATTCATCCCGATTTAGACCAGCTATCTTCCAGTGCACGAGCTCCCAGTACTCCTTCAACTTCTAAAATGCCAGAACCCAGTACCTCTGCTTCTACCTCGCTCAATTCGGTTGTTAGCGATGACAATAACATCCAAGTTATACTTGGTACTGCTATTGTACGTTTTATGGACTGCCGAGGCCAATACCAAAATTTTCGAATTGTTGTAGACAGCGGTAGCCAACATTCATTTATGACTACTCAGTGTTTCAACAAACTCGGTTTGAGCATGCAAAAGTACTCCAAGAAAATCTCTGCAATTGGTGGTTCCATATTCGATGGTGCTAAAGGCAAAACCTTTTGTACCTTACTTTCTGCGGATGGTTCATCAAAATATTCTACTGATGCCATAGTCGTGAAAAATATCACAAATTATTTACCTATTGCCCCAGTACCGTATGACGTATGGAGGTATTACATAGACTTCCCACTTGCCGACCCCAAGTTTTGGGAACCTGCACCTATCGATTTTCTACTCGGCTCCGATCTCTTTAGTGATGTAATGCGTGGAAATATTGAGCACGTTCGAGATGATTTTCCCAAGCTTTTTGATTCCGTATTCGGCTATGTGGTCATGGGAAAATATGTTGAATCTTCAACTACCCTTGTTGGCACTTGCTTATTTTCGCCTGTTATCGCTGATGAGGATTTATCGTTTCAGCTCTCAAAGTTTTGGGAATTGGAAGAACCACCTAACCATACAAAGACCCTTGACCCTGACGCCATAGCTGCTGAGGAATCCTTTCAAAGCTCACATTATCGTACTGAGGAAGGTAGGTATGTAGTACGCCTCCCTTTCAAGGAACCTAATTTGGATTTCCCTTCATCCTATTTCATCGCCAAACATCGTTTAGCCAACCTCGAGACTAAATTAAAGAAAAATCCCGAACTTTCGTCGCAATATCATCTGTTTTTGGCGGAATATCTGGCACTTGGGCATATGGAACCAGCCGTCGACAATTCTAAATTTGTAATTCCACACCATTGTGTTTCGAAAGTGGATCGCGGAGAAACAAAACTCCGAGTGGTATTTGATGGGTCGGTTAAAACCTCTCAAGGATCATTAAATGATCATTTATATGTTGGTCCAGCCTTGCAGAATGATATCCGACATATCTTATTAAATTTTCGGGCACATTCAGTAGTGTTTGTAGCCGATGCAGTAAAAATGTATAGACAAATACTCGTTGATCCTAATGATCGACCATATCAGCAAATTCTTTGGCGTTTTGATAACGCTGACGCTATTCAACGCTATAATTTATGTACCGTCACGTACGGTTTATCTTGTGCACCTTTTTTAGCCCTTCGCACCCTTAAACAACTTCGACTCGATGAAGGCGACAAGTTTCCTTTAGCAGCTGAAGCTTTGCGTCGTGATATTTATATCGATGATTTAGCGACAGGAGCTTCTACAGTTGAAGATGCGTTGGTATTACAACGACAAGTCATTGATTTGATGCATCAGGGAGGGTTTGATCTCAGTAAATGGGCTTCCAACCGGCCAGAGCTCATAAACGCTATTAATCATCCTTCTGCCAATTTATCCGAAGTTTCCTGGGACCATAAAGAAGACTCATCTATTAAAGTTTTGGGGCTGAAGTGGGACCCATCGACGGATTGCTTTTCTTACAATTTACATCTGCCGCCTACAATACTATCAAAACGAGGTATTCTCTCGACTGTCGCAAGAGTTTTTGATCCCTTGGGATTTATATCTCCTTTTGTGCTCCTCATGAAGTCCTTCATACAGGAGCTATGGAAGTTGGGTCTCAATTGGGACGATGAGATCCCTCCTACACTTTCCAATGACTGGCAGCACCTTCTTCAAGAAATGGATGCATTATCCAACATCAAGATTCCTCGATTTGTGGTAACTGACGACTCCTTTCAATTTCAAATTGTTGGCTTTTGCGACGCCTCGTTGAAGGGATATTGTGGTGCACTGTATATTCGAACTATTTCTGGAGGTCGTATTGTATCTCGGATACTCATTGCAAAAACCAAACTTGCTCCAGTAAAGGCTCTCTCAATACCTCGTCTAGAGCTCTGTGGAGCCCATTTACTGGCCAAACTCTATCATTCAATTGAAGGGTTTCTTTCACTACTTCCTTCAACGTCCCATCCTCCCAAGTTTTTCACGGACTCTACAATCGTTTTAGGCTGGATACAAACTCCGACCTACCGATTGAAAACCTTCGTTGGGAACAGAGTCTCTCAAATCTTAGAGTGCACAGACTTATCTCTTTGGAGGTATGTTGATACCCACAACAATCCAAGTGATTGTGGATCACGAGGGTGCCTTCCTCGCGATCTCATCAATAATTCAATGTGGTGGTCAGGTCCATCATGGTTGAATCAGCCTGAAGAAACATGGCCTTGTGAGAATGCTCCTACTCCTAACCTACCGGAATTGAAAGCTGAACCTACTTCAATTTTGGTCTCCACAAGAGGTGAACTTCAACTGTGCATTTCTTGGATGGAGCGAATTTCTTCATATGAAAAACTCATCAGAATTGTTGCAGTTCTCAATAGATCAATGTTTCGTCGCCAATCTAAGGGTACGTCTTTGGAACCCATATCAAGTGTTCACTATAGAGAAGCCGAACTTTTATGCATCAAAGCAGTGCAGCGCTATTATTTTTTTGATGGTTGTGAAGCAGAAGTATCTAAAATTCTTCACAAATTTGTCAGTCTGAATCCCATGATAGACTCAAAGGGCATAGTAAGAGTTGGTGGACGGCTTTCCAACGCAAACCTCCCTGACTACCGGAAACATCAAATTTTGTTGCCCGCACAGGCACATTTTACTCGCATCCTTGTGGAATATTACCACAAATTATTTCTCCATCCAGGTCCAAACTTGCAGCAAGCGCTGATTCAAACGCGCTTTTGGATCCCCGCAGCTCGACGGCTCATCAGACATAGAACATTTCTATGTCTAAAATGTTACAAATCCCGAGCCAAGTTCATTATACCCATGATGGGTGATCTTCCAGCCTATCGTGTAGAGGGTAGTCGTGCCTTTCTACATGTAGGCGTCGATTTTGCAGGTCCCTTCACCATTAAGGAATCCCATCGACGAAAGGCTCCTTGCAACAAGGCATATCTTTGTTTGTATGTCTGCATGACTACAAAGGCCCTTCATTTGGAAATAGTTTCCAATCAGACTACCGATGCCTTTCTTGCCTCATTCTCACGTTTAATTTCCAGAAGAGGCTACCCTTCCGACGTGTACTCGGATTGTGGTAGCAATTTTAAAGGAGCAGCCAGAGAACTGAAGGATCTGGAAAAATGGTTTCACGAAGGACACACAAAGGAAGCCTTGCAAACACTGACGGCATCAAGAGGAGTGAAATGGCATTTCAACCCTCCTTATTCTCCTCATTTTGGTGGCCTCTGGGAGGCCGGTGTCAAAGCAGTTAAAAGACATCTTTATCTCGCTGCAGGCAACGCTTTGCTCACCTTTGAGGAGATGGGTACCTTATTTTGTCAAATTGAGGCCATCCTAAATTCTCGACCGTTGTGCCCATTATCCACAGATCCCGCGGAATCCGATTATCTAACACCGGGCCATTTCCTTGTTGGTTCAAATCTGGCTAGCATTCCCGAGCCTTCTCTTCTCGACATTCGAGATAATCGCCTGAGTAGATGGCAACTCATCAAGAAGCTCTCCGACCAGATATGGAATAGGTGGCATCTCGAATATTTGTCTACGCTGCAAGCACGTAATAAATGGAAGAGGCCGACTGAAAATCTACAAGTGGATGATCTCGTCCTTATTAAGTCTCCTGGTACTCCTGTTCTCCAATGGCCTACAGCTAAGGTTGTGGATGTTCATCCCGGACCCGATGGAGCCGTCCGTGTCGTAACACTGAAAACATCCAACAGTGTCTACAAGAGAACTGTGGCCAACTTGATTCCATTGCTCCCTCTTAATGTACCTCCCTTTACAACAATGTGATAAGTATTACAGTCCCTACCATTGCTACCCCGACTTCAACTCGCTGATACCTCTTCCCCTCATGCTAATTAAATTTGCTATCAAATTTATGGGCCGAGTATGTTCAGAACTCGACTCTGAACAGTCTTCTAACAACAGCGACTTGTATCGCGAGGAGGCCGCGTAGCTGCGGGAGATTTGGTAGGGTCGTGACGTCAGGGAAACATGTTCGCTTGCCACCGCTGCAAGTGCGCTCCAGTTCCACATTTTCCTCCGTCGAAGTTATACCCATGACAAGGTCTCCAGTATCCTTCGTCGCTATATTCATCATAATTAGATGAGATTTTTCTCCTTTCTACGGGTCATCAGCATCCCCATCTCGTCCATACTGTGTATGCCACTCAACGGACATCTACATTCATTTTTTAAACCCACACGAACTGTAAGTAGACGATTTTCACTCGAAACCTGCACTTTTCTAACGTCCTCTTTGTTCGCCGTCTTCTCGTTCCTAATGAGCTGAATTCATTCTTTCAGTGGGCCGAGCTTACGAGGAAGCAAACAAATTACAAACTACCATTTTCACATTCCACCTCGCCAATCCCATCGCCGGAGTCATTTCGGATTCGACTTGAGGAATTGTGATCCAAGAATAGCTGCCCTCGACCGGTTGGAGTTCAACGTGGAATCCGGACATCCGTTGAGATTCGTTTTCGACCGTTGTTCATCTAAGTCGCGACCATCTCCGTGGCTCAGAGAAATCATTCGCTGCTCGGATTTATCGATCCTTCAACTTCAGATCGAGTCCAGGCCAGACCATTCAATTTTATTCTTTTCAATATTTATTTTCAAAGATTGTTTAATTTATCATTTAGCTAAGGAGCTCCTTCTAGGAATTTTTTCTTTCTATTTTCTTCACAATTTACGAAATCGATTTATTTTAATAAACATTTCTATTAGTTTGAGATAGCAAGGTTTTCTTATATAAACAATTTTATGTTTAGGTATTATTTAAACAATTTTACAGACAAGAAACCGAGTGAATATTGCATTGTGATCCAGTTCTGACCTATTTTTAAAATTTCAAGTCCATAGCTCATCATCAAAATTTAATTTGTATTATTACAAAAAGGTATTATTTAAACAATTTTACAGATGAGAAACCGAGTGAATATTGCAATGTGGTCTAATGTGGGCGTTTTCGACGCGAAAGTGTAGTGTGTAGTGTAATGATTATTATTAATAAATACGAATTATTAATACCTAACAATAAATTATAATAATTTTCACTAGGTAAAATTGATAAAACTGTTAATAATTAGTGATAATTGATAATAATAATTAATCTAACATTTAGGATCTAGACATTTAGACCTAGTGATCTAGGCAGAAGGGTGATCTGTACAAAGAAGATAATGAACCGTTGTGTCAAGAATTTGCAGAGTTTTTGGTTTATTATCTTCGATAATGAACCATTGGAATCGCCCAAAGAAAAAAAATTTTTAACCCCCCCTCAAAATTTGTTGGTTTACGTTTCAAGATACGTAGATTCAGAAAATCGAATAAAAAAAACTCTGCAAATTCTTGACACAACGGTTTATTATCTTCCTTGTGCAGATCACCCTTCTGTCTATACCAGACTGTGTTGCAAATCGGCACCATACCATATTCTTACCGTACTCATTCCATACCATACGAATTTCTTTTCTATCTTATCATACTGTACTAAATCATACATACAATAATATACCTTACCATACTCATACCATGTCATACAAACCGAGTGAATATTGAAATGTCATCCATTTCTGACCTATATTTAAAATTTCAAGTATCTAGCTCATCATCAAAATTTAATTTGTTTAAACAAATAGGTATTATTTAAACAATTTTACAGACAAGAAACCGAGTGAATATTGCATTGTGATCCATTTCTGACCTATATTTAAAATTTCAAATATCTAGCTCATCATCAAAATTTAGGTAATTTGTTTAAACAAATAGGTATTATTTAAACAATTTTACAGATGAGAAACTGGGTGAATATTGCAATGTGGTCTATCCCCGACTCATGGTTAAAATTTCTAGACTGTAGTTTACCAGGAAGATGAAAAAAGGTAGTTTTATTCTGGGCGTCAGGGGGGTTGGCCCACGTAGCGGCCGTTTTCGACGCGAAAGTTTAGTGCTTTTCCCAAACCTTTGTGCGCTCACTGTGAACGAACGGCTGGTCGCACAAAAATCCAATTGGTCTTAAAAGATTCGTAATTTTTCAGGTCACTCAAAAGTGAACTATACATTGCACGGTTCAGTTAAATATTTTGAGATATGACATTGTCAAAATTTTGAATTTCATTTTGAACCCCTTCCCCTTGGCCTAGGGTTATGAAAAGTTTCGAGGACCATTGTGGGGCTGGTCCGAACCCAGAAACCGAATTTCGTAATTTTATCTCAACGCTAACTGGGCAAAGTGCCGCGTACGGGGGACGGCGTACTGCGTACGGCGGACGGACGGATTTTTTTTTATTCGATTTTCGGAATCTACGTATCTTGAAACGTAAACCAACAAATTTTGAGGGGGGGTTAAAATTTTTTTTTCTTTGGGCGATTCCAATGGTTCATTATCGAAGATAATAAACCAAAAACTCTGCAAATTCTTGACACAACGGTTTATTATCTTCCTTGTGCAGATCACCCTTCTGTCTATACCAGACTGTGTTGCGAATCGGCACCATACCATATTCTCACCGTACTCATACCATACCATACGAATTTCTTTTCTATCTTATCATACTGTACTAAATCATACATACAATAATATGCCTTACCATACTCATACCATGTCATACAAACCGAGTGAATATTGAAATGTCATCCATTTCTGACCTATATTTAAAATTTCAAGTATCTAGCTCATCATCAAAATTTAATTTGTTTAAACAAATAGGTATTATTTAAACAATTTTACAGACAAGAAACCGAGTGAATATTGCATTGTGATCCATTTCTGACCTATATTTAAAATTTCAAGTATCTAGCTCATCATCAAAATTTAATTTGTTTAAACAAATAGGAATTATTTAAACAATTTTACAGATGAGAAACCGGGTGAATATTGCAATGTGGTCTATCCCCGACTCATGGTTAAAATTTCTAGACTGTAGTTTACCGGGAAGATGAAAAAAGGTAGTTTTATTCTAAGCGTCTGGGGGGTTGGCCCACGTAGCGGCCGTTTTCGACGCGAAAGTTTAGTGTTTTTCCCAAACCTTTGTGCGCTCACTGTGAACGAACGGCTGGTCGCACAAAAATCCAATTGGTCTTAAAAGATTCGTAATTTTTCAGGTCATTCAAAAGTGAACTATACATTGCACGGTTCAGTTACATATTTTGAGATATGACATTGTCAAAATTTTGAATTTCATTTTGAACCCCTTCCCCTTGGCCTAGGGTTATGAAAAGTTTCGAGGACCATTGTGGGGCTGGTCCAAACTCAGAAACCGAATTTCGTAATTTTATCTCAACGCTAACTGGGCAAAGTGCCGCGGACGGCGTACGGCGTACGGCGGACGGACGGATTTTTGGTTTATTATCTTCGATAATGAACCATTGGAATCGCCCAAAGAAAAAAAAATTTTAACCCCCCCTCAAAATTTGTTGGTTTACGTTTCAAGATACGTAGATTCAGAAAATCGAATAAAAAAAAATCCGTCCGTCCGCCGTACGCCGTACGCCGTCCGCCGTACGCCGTCCGCCGTCCGCCGTCCGCCGTCCGAGGCACTTTGGCCAGTTAGCGTTGAGTTAAAATTACGAAATTTGGTTTCTGGGTTTGGACCAGCCCCACAATGATCCACGAAACTTTTCATAACCCTAGGTCAAGGGGAAGGGGTTCAAAACGAATTTTGAAATTTTGAAAATTCCATATCTCGAAAAATTCCCATCAAACGGTATGTTTTTTATTTCATATTTAGATAGAGTTTGTTCCGTAGAATTTTTTAAGACCATCCGCAGCTTTGTACGACCAGCCGTTCGTTCACAATGACGGCTCAAAGATTGTGCCTCACAACCCGATCGTGAATCAAACTGTTGAAATACAGGTCCATTTTTATACTAACAAGCTCTTTGGAACATCATATGGCTTATGTGATGTCGAGTTTGTTGTTCTGAGGTGCGTTTCGTGCTACGGAAATGAAGGTAATTTCGAATGTTTGTTGGTAGGTACTTCTTTTATAGAAAAATTATTACCGACGTAGTATTAAAAACCCCAGAATTATATCGTATTAATTAATCATAATTAATAATAATTATTATTAATAGTAAATACGAATTATTAATACCTAACAATAAATTATAATAATTTTCACTAGGTACTTGATAAAATTGTTAATAATTAGGTAGTGATAATTGATAATAATAATTAATCTAACATTTAGGATCTAGAAATTTAGACCTAGTGATCTAGACAGAAGGGTGATCTGTACAAAGAAGATAATGAACCGTTGTGTCAAGAATTTGCAGAGTTTTTTAATTCGATTTTCTGAATCTACGCATCTTGAAACGTAAAACAAAAAATTTTGAGGGGGGGTTAAAATTTTTTTTTCTTTGGGCGATTCCAATGGTTCATTATCGAAGATAATAAACCAAAATCCGTCCGTCCGCCGTACGCCGTCCGCGCCACTTTGCCCAGTTAGCGTTGAGTTAAAATTACGAAATTTGGTTTCTGGGTTTGGACCAGCCCCACAATGATCCTCGAAACTTTTCATAACCCTAGGTCAAGGGGAAGGGGTTCAAAACGAAATTTAAAATTTCGACGATGTCTTATCTCCAAATATTTAACTGAACCATGTAAATTTTAGTTCACCTTTGAATGACCTACGAATCTTTTAAGACCAATTGGATTTTTGTGCGACCCGCCGTTCGTTCACAGTGACCGCGCAAAGTTTTAGGAAAAACACTACACTTTCGCGTCGAAAACGCCCACATTAGACCACATTGCAATATTCACTCGGTTTCTCATCTGTAAAATTGTTTAAATAATACCTTTTTGTAATAATACAAATTAAATTTTGATGATGAGCTATGGACTTGAAATTTTAAAAATAGGTCAGAACTGGATCACAATGCAATATTCACTCGGTTTCTTGTCTGTAAAATTGTTTAAATAATACCTATTTGTTTAAACAAATTAAATTTTGATGATGAGCTAGATACTTGAAATTTTAAATATAGGTCAGAAATGGATGACATTTCAATATTCACTCGGTTTGTATAATTATAATAATTTTCACTAGGTACTTGATAAAATTGTTAATAATTAGTGATAATTGATAATAATAATTAATCTAACATTTAGGATCTAGACATTTAGACCTAGTGATCTAGACAGAAGGGTGATCTGTACAAAGAAGATAATGAACCGTTGTGTCAAGAATTTGTTTTCATGATGTCTTTAAGTTTTGAAAAATGTTTTCTGTTCCTGTTGTTTGGGTGATTGTAGAAAGCTATTCGTGTGGTAGGGCTGTAGGTGTTGAGTTTTTTCTTTATGATGTCTGATGTGGTCCCTATGTACCTGATGGAGGCAAAGCTAGTTGTCGTGGTTGGCGATGGAGTCGAGGATTGTGTAGATGTGACAATGTTCTGCGGTTGATGTTGATTGTTATTTGTATGTTGTTGGTTCGTCCCACCAAGGACGAGCGTCACGCATACGTCACGCTCGTCAGGTTCCAGCAAAACACTGTTTATGATGATGCTTTTTGGACTTTGTCTTCATGAACCTCCTCACATGTCCCCAAGGGTCTTCTCCGTTCAGTTCAGTGCCAGTTTCCATTCAGGTTGGTGATATTAGTATTTTCCTTCTGTTACGAAGTGTCCTAATTTTTTGACATGGATCTCGAATTACGGTAAGTGTGATAAATATTTATTTTATTGGTAAATAATGCTTTTTGTTCCTGGTTTTTCATGAGAGATAATTTATCAAGCTATTACAACAGTTTATTCATACTAAGTAGTGTATTTTCATACTTCAATCAAATGAAAAATCGGCCGTTACAAATACGTTACGCTCGTCCTCAATGGGGGTTTAGTGGAAGAACTAGTCTTCTCTTACAGTATGAATTTTTTGTATGGATTGCGTTCATTTATAGCAATATTCATTCAGTTCTGACTGAAAATGTTGATTTTCTTTATTATAATCTTCAGGGAGAGTGTGGAACTTCGAGATGGGCTAACTGTTGCCGAAATAGCCCAAATGCTGGAAGAAGAAATCCAAGGGGACATTGACGGAGATGAGACCCAATCCGAAATTGAAGTTGAGAGAGTTTATATCGCTCCACCGGCAGCAAACTACCTAACTGATAAAGATAGAGGTGATGAGGATGGTGGGGGAATTTTTGATAATCTCAACCACAACCAACTGGTGAGTGAGGCGGAAGCCAATCGGGAGTGATTTTCACGATTTCTCTGGATTTTCTAACAAGAGTGGATTGAAGGAGACTGTTGATCCAGTCAAGAACTAGAGTAATTTTTTCCCTCCCGATGAATCCTCTTTTGCCATGTATATGAAAATGACTGCTACTTCAAGGTTTGAACTTTATTTTGATGAAAACGTGATGACTAACTACTGACTCCAACAGAAAAAAAAAAATGCGATGCGCTAACGAGGGATGTACTCGAGACAATTCCACGATGTGTATAAAATGCCAGGTGGGCTTGTGTGTCCATTGTAATGTGCAGTTCCATACAAAATAGGTAGAACAATTCTTTTTATTTTATAGAATAATAATTATTATTGTAGGGACTACAACTTTCTGAAAATTCTTGTATTACTATATCTATAATTATGTTCAATAGATTTCATTTTGTTCAGTAAATAAAGTGTTTTGATATGTTAGTGCTCGTAAATTATTCTATTTCCTTGTTCAAAACAATTTGCCTGAATCAAGCGAAAATATAGTAAGTACATACCTATGTTGCATAAAAATGTTTATTCAAACTCATCTTCCTACGTCCTCCTGAATGGAGCCCCTATGAGGACGAGCGTGACATATACGTCACACCCTGTTTTGAGTACTGAGGTGGGGGTAAAATTTTTTAAACATTTTTCCTAAGTCCTTCTATGACTAATGAGTGGTAATCAAGTGAAAATTTTCATTTTTGAAGTGATTTTTTTTCTTCGTCCTTGGTGGGTTGTTAATGGAGGGTTGTTTGGTTATTCGGAAAATGAGTTTTTTGATCAGTTTTAGTGGATAATTATTGGCTAGTAATATTATTTTGCAGTCTGTGATAATTTTGGGATGAAATTGGGGTTGTGATAGGCTGATTCTTCTTTGAAAAAGATTTTTGGCGGTGTTGAATTTAAAATGATAAGGTTGATGTGAATGGAAATTAATGATGCGTCCAGAATACGTTGGTTTTTGGTAGTAGTCAGTTATTATGGTACCATCTGGTTGTCTGATAATGTTAAGGTCTAAAAAGTTTAAACAGTTGTTATTTTCTAATTCTAATGTGAATTTCATTTGTGGGTTGTATTAGTTGTTAAACTCAGTGAGTAATGAATCTATTATTGAATGATGCACTATGAGTGCTGAATCGTCTACATATTTATTAACCCACCTTATCTTATTACCGAATTTAGGAATTATTGTTTTGTAAATTTCGTCTAACACTAGATCTGCAATTAGTGGAGAGACAGGGGACCCCATGGGAACTCCTAATATTTGTTTGTAAAACTTGTTTTGATATACTAAGAAATTGCTATCTAGTACAAAATCTACTATTTCAAAGAATGTTTTGTAGTCTAACTTTGGGTTCTTCCATCCTTGGGTTTTTCCATCTTGGGTTTTTCCATCCCCATTTTACATTAGAGTCATATGTTATTAAAGCCATAATCCTTCTACCACTTATAATCATTCTACAAATTACAGTTAATCATAAACACTTTTCACTTTCATAATTATAATAATTACAATCATCTATAATTGTACTTCATTTCCTTTCTGTTGTTGTTTTCTTGTTGTTATTCATTTACAATTGCAATCTGTTGTTATTTTCTTGTTACTGTTGTTTTCTTGTTGTTAATTTTGGTTCATGTTCTTTTTCTTCTTGTTATTGTTTGCTTATAATATACAAAAATGGCTTTTGTTGTCACTTCATAGTTCATAGTAATTATTCTAAGTTCCTGTTCGTAGTCATCATGTATCAGTAGATTTTATCCTCCACCACAGTAGTTCATAGTAATTATTCTAAGTTCCTGTTCATAGTCATCATGTCTCAGTAGATTTCATCCTCCACCACACACACTAATGTACCCCTTCCTCATAGAATCACTTCCACATAGCAGTTAGTTAGTTTCATCTTTATATTATCCAAAAACTGATCCACCTCCATTTGTTTACTTCTCCACAACAGTTCTTCAGTTTAATTTTCACTTCTACATGTAAGTAGCATTTCCAACGTATCTTATAAATAATATTCCTGACATAGCATGTAAGTATTAATTCTGTTTTCATCTTATTGTAGGTAACCTCACATGAATAGGGCTTTGTTCCATTGCCGAAACGTCGTGAGAAAATAAACACGGAAAAAAAGACTAGCTTGGTCATTTGAAAACAACCTGCTTCTTCACACTAGTCAATCCCATCAACACTATATATATATATATATATCATATATATATGTTCGGTTGTGGAAATGAAAGCACTCGCGGTGATATACTGGATACATTTCACAGGAGGAGAAAAAATAAGGATAGAAACATTTAATATATACAATAATTGTAAATTATTGTATTATATACAATTAATATATACAATTATTGTAAGGCTTACTGAAATTTTCGCGTTACAGCGTCGTCAGCCCGGGAAGAAAATATTTTCACAGGAGGAGAAAAAACTTGCAACTTCGAATATTGCGCGTAGAGTATAATGGAGAAATTGAACAAGCAATCAATCGAACGAATGAAACTCTGCAAATTCTTGACACACCGGTTCATTATCTGCTTTGTACAGATCACCCTTCTGTCTAGATCACTAGGTCTAAATGCCTAGATCCTAAATGTTAGATTAATTATTATTATGAATTATCACTAATTATTAATAATGTTATCAAGTACCTAGTGAGAATTATTATAATTTATTGTTAGGTATTAATAATTTGTATTTATTATTAATAATTATTATTATTAATTAGGATTAATTAATACGATATCCGGCTGTTGGAGTCGACTGGGTTCCTTTGTGCAGAACCTGAATGATAGAGATGATGAATTAATAATAAATACAAATTATTAATACCTAACAATAAATTATAATAATTTATTATAATAAATTATAATAATTTTTTTTTATTACAAATAAAATGTACCGATATAATTCTGGGGTTTTTAATACTACGTCGGTAATAATTTTTCTATAAAAGATGTATCTACCAACAAACATTCAAAATTACCTTCATTTCCGTAGCACGAAACATACCTCAGAACCAAAAATCGACATCACTAAAACCATATGAAGGCTACAAGGGAAGAAGGGTATAATTCCACTGTCGATTTCGAGGTTTCAATGCCGTCTAGAGGCTTTCTGGAGTAGTTTCACGTGGTAGGTCGGTACTGGTGAAATTTTTTTGATATTTTTTTTCATATCTTGGCAACGTATCATGAAATGGTTAAGTTAGTTTGTGCTCTCCTGAACATTTTCCAATTTTGGAATCGTACCCTTCTTCCCCTGTACCCTTCATATGATGTTTCAAACAGCTCCTTTGTATTCCAACCAACAAATTTTGAGGAGGGGTTAAAAACATTTTTTCCTTGTGCGATTCCAATGGTTCTTTATCGAAGATAATAAACCAAAATCACGTTTCATCAAGTTTGAAGCAAAAAGTGTTCCAAATAAAAAGTTGCTCCCAATTTATTAGACTTTTTTGATTTCAAAGTTTTGACTCAAGTTGATAAACCATTTATTCAAAAAGTTGGAGAGCACCACTTGTGAAGGTAGAAAATTAGGAATCGGAAATCAAGAGGGCCGTACGGCCTCAGGGGGTATCTGGGTTTCATTGCCCCACTACTGCCCCCCTCCAATGCCCTTAGTATTGACCTCAGCCCAAGATCAATATTTGGGAGGAAGTTAAGGAGGGATTGAGAGACGAGTATTCACCATATTTGATAATTTTAGAAACAAATTAGAATTCATTTTGAATGCTGCCTGCTCAGTGTGCTACACTTTGAATAATAACAGTAAGTAAATAATTGGTATGATCGAAAAAGTTCGTCAGCCGTGGAGCTGTGCGGTTTATCTGGTTGAGCTTATCAGCTGCCCACTCTAAGAATTCGTTGATAAGTCCAGGACATTTGCATTGTGAGAGTCATTAAACAATATCATGACACATGAAACTCACTTATACTAATACGAAATATTTCTAGAAATGGTAGTTGCTACTAGTTAACCGTGGATGTAAAAGGTTTTGGTACACGTTAAAACATGAGTGTGTAAGAGGTCATTGGATTAGTCTTTAGTTCATTTTGTGGCTTAGGTTTTATAATTCAGTTTTAAAAAATTTGGTGTCACTGCTTTAGTACATGAAGTTCAAACAGGGCAAAGCTCTCTGAATGGCATCTTGCGTCCCTCATGAAAACACATAATTTATTCGATACACTAACGTTCGTGACAATGTTAATAAACAAAACGTTATAGCGGGTTGTGAACTGAAAATTCTATATGAGCAGTATATTTGAAATGGGTGACGTGGACTTACAGTAGCGAGGCGCCTCAGTGAAGGCCCAGCTCCCAACTGGCTCGCTGCTCGGCAGATCAATATCGGTACGGAGCGGAAAAACGGGGCACGCGCAAGGTGAGGGCGAAACCCCCATTTCATCGAAATTCCAACGAGTTTCCCAGGGCGAAAAAGATATTCTATTTTATTATATCTTATATTTAGACACGATATTGGGCGCGTTTTTTTTTTTTTTTTGCAAAATCTGTACAACTCTCAATCAATCCTTAACAAACACTGGGAAAAATACATACTTAATTGGATAATATAATATGGTAGCATATGACGTCACTGGGGAACAAAACCCTCTCCTAACTCATTGAAGTTAAATTCAATATTATTGAATTTAACTTCAATGAGTTAGGAGAGGGTTTTGTTCCCCAGTGACGTCACATGCTACCTCCAACTGCGCAGCCAATGATGACCACTTCCCAACTCATGCTACCACGCAGATGTCATTAATAGAGAGACGAGAAAAAAAATTTACAGACATGCAGCAAGACTATAAGAGCGAATTTTCGTCTTCATGTCTTCATTTCACTGGTTTTATAGTAAATGTTATCTCGGTTTTTTGCCGTGTAACACCTCAGTTTATAGATTTTTCAACGCTGAACCCGATGGTGAAGTCAGAAAGAGAACGGATTAAGATATCGCACTTCTGATTTCACTATCGTGTTCAGTGTAGAAAAAATAACTGTTGGGAATTTGGGAAAAGTCATGGTAACGGGATAACAATTACCTACATGTGTTATAAAATGCCTCACAACTACAGGGTATTTTCCTTATATCCCCTGGAAACGACACAATTTTATATAAAAATTATTATAAATTATGATTAATTCATACGATATCCGGCTGTTGGAATCGACTGGGTTCCTTTGTGCAGAATGATAGAGATGACGAATTAATTACAAATAAAGCTAACGAGGATTTGTTCACTGGACTAGGTAAGCTTCCATTCAAAGTGAAGCTAAAATTGAGTGACGACGCAGTGCCAGTCGTTCGTTCAGCAAGAAGGTTACCAGATATTTAAAAAAAAAAGTTACCTAAATTTGACGTACAGGTGGGTACAGCTTTCGTAAAAGTACGCAACCACGAGGGACATTTTATGTCTTTGCGCCCCATCCCTGATCACCTGTGTGTAAACAATTATTTAAACAATCACGCTCATACCGCAGCTTGTCGGCCACACACTCCGCAGTGGTTAACGTAATATGGTTAGGTAAATCGAGAGCTATCCAACGAGTGGTGAACGAGTTTTGTACGATGATAACTGGCGAAGTTAAAGTTCCGTTGCAACGAATCGGTTGTACGTGAAAATCATTAGAAATTTTTCATAATGCTTTCTTCGTGACACCGGAATGTCACACTTTTAGAGTTAAGTATGTGCCATAGTAAAGACATAAAATGTCAAAACCTTTAAAATATCGTGTCACTTGTCAGACTGTTTCATTTTTCGAATTTATAGGCGATTTCTCTCTCTCTCTCTCTCTCTCTCTCCCCCCCCCCCCACCAACCAAAACCACCCCCAGCTTATGGATTTTTCAACGCTGAACACGATGGTGATGTCAGAATTGCGATTTTTGACATTTTATGTCTTTGCTTTGGCACATTGAAATAAAATGGTTTGGACTCATCTGTATTAAAACGCAAATGCAATAATACGAGGAATTTCAAGTTTCGGGTGTTTCCAAAACAATTAACCTGTTGTGAACCACTTGTTGTATATGGGTTTGGGTTTTTATAAAAAAGGTAGAATGAGTAAGAAAATGCTTGCATACGAGTCTGCAACACATTGGGACATTTTATGTCTTTAAAGAAGGGATTCAAGGGCCTTCGAACTAAAATACATCACCTACCCCAGTAGCGTAGTTGTTATACTTAATTGAAAGGTTCATCATAAATTATGAAGCTTGCATTCGTCTTGAAAATATAAATGATTGAGAATGATCACCTGTGTGTAAAAAATTATTTAAACAATCACGCTCATACCGCAGCTTGTCGGCCACGCACTCCGCAGTGGTTAACGTAATATGGTTAGGTAAATCGAGAGCTATCCAACGAGTGGTGAACGATTTTTGTACGATGATAACTGGCGAAGATAAAGTTCCGTGGCAACGAATCGGTTGTAAGCGAAAATCATCAGAAACTCCGCGTAACGCTCTCCGCGTGACGATTTTGGTTTCGATAATGAACCATTGGAATCGCCCAAAGAAAAAATAATTTTAACCCCCCCTCAAAATTTGTTGGTTTACGTTTCAAGATACGTAGATTCAGAAAATCGAATAAAAAAACTCTGCAAATTCTTGACACAACGGTTTATTATCTTCCTTGTGCAGATCACCCTTCTGTCTATACCAGACTGTACTGCAAATCGGCACCATACCATATTCTCACCGTACTCATACCATACCATACGAATTTCTTTCCTATCATACCATACTGTATTATACCAAACCATACATACAATAATATACCATACCATACTCTTACCATGTCATACAAACCGAGTGAATATTGAAATGTCATCCATTTCTGACCTATATTTAAAATTTCAAGTATCTAGCTCATCATCAAAATTTAATTTGTTTAAACAAATAGGTATTATTTAAACAATTTTACAGACAAGAAACCGAGTGAATATTGCATTGTGATCCAGTTCTGACCTATTTTTAAAATTTCAAGTCCATAGCTCATCATCAAAATTTAATTTGTATTATTACAAAAAGGTATTATTTAAACAATTTTACAGATGAGAAACCGAGTGAATATTGCAATGTGGTCTATCCCCGACTCACGGTTAAAATTTCTAGACTGTAGTTTACCGGGAAGATGAAAAAAGGTAGTTTTATTCTGGGCGTCTGGGGGTTGGGTCACATAACGGCCGTTTTCGACGCGAAAGTTTAGTGTTTTTCCTAAACCTTTGCGCGGTCACTGTGAACGAACGGCTGGTCGCAAAAATCCAATTGGTCTTAAAAGATTCGTAATTTTTCAGGTCATTCAAAAGTGAACTAAAAATCACACCGTTTCATGAGAATTTTTAGAGATATGACATTGTCGAAATTTCAAAGTTCGTTTTGAACCCCTTCCCCTTGACCTAGGGTTATGAAAAGTTTCGAGGATCATTGTGGGGCTGGTCCAAACCCAGAAACCAAATTTTGTAATTTTAGCTCAACGCTAACTGGGCAAAGTGGCACGGACGGCGTAGGGGGGACGGCGTACGGCGTACGGGTGACGGACGGAGTTTTTTTTATTCGATTTTCTGAATCTACGTATCTTGAAACGTAAACCAACAAATTTTGAGGGGGGGTTAAAAAAATTTTTTCTTTGGGCGATTCCAATGGTTCATTATCGAAGATAATAAACCAAAAATCCGTCCGTAAGCCGTCCGCCGTCCGCGCCACTTTGCCCAGTTAGCGTTGAGTTAAAATTACGAAATTCGGTTTCTCGGTTTGGACCAGCCCCACAATGATCCTCGAAAGTTTTCATAACCCTAGGTCAAGGGGAAGGGGTTCAAAACGAATTTTGAAATTTTGAAAATTCCATATCTCGAAAAATTCCCATCAAACGGTATGTTTTTTATTTCATATTTAGATAGAGTTTATTCCTAAGAATTTTTTAAGACCATCCGCAGCTTTGTACGACCAGCCGTTCGTTCACAATGACGGCTCAAAGATTGTGCCTCACAACACGAATCAAATGGTTGAAAGTGATGTCGAGTTTCTTGTTCTGAAATACGTTTCGTGCTACGGAAATGAAGGTAATTTCGAATGTTTGTTGGTAGGTACTTCTTTTATAGAAAAATTATTACCGACGTAGTATTAAAAACCTCAGAATTATATCGTATTAATTAATCATAATTAATAATAATTATTATTAATAATAAATACTAATGATGAATACCTAACAATAAATTGTAATCATTTTCACTAGGTACTTGATAAAATTATTAATAATTAGTGATAATTCATAATAATAATTAATCTAACATTTAGGATCTAGACATTTAGACCTAATGATCTAAACAGAAGGGTGATCTGTACAAAGAAGATAATGAACCGTTGTGTCAAGAATTTGCAGAGTTTTTCATTTATGTGCCGTAGTAAAGACATAAAAGGTCAATAAAAACTGTCATGAAAAAGTGTCCTCGAACAGCGTTACCTACATTTTACGATAATTGACATTTTATGTCTTTACTATGGCACATAAATGAAAAATCGTCACGCGGACAGCGTTACGCGGAGTTTCTGATGATTTTCGCTTACAACCGATTGGTTGCTACGGAACTTTATCTTCGCCAGTTATCATCGTACAAAAATCGTTCACCACTCGTTGGATAGCTCTCGATTTACCTAACCATATTACGTTAACCAATTGTTTACACACAGGTGATCATCCTCAATAATTTATATTGTCAAGACGAATGCAAGCTTCACAATTTATGATGAACCTTTCAATTAAGTATAACAACTACGCTACTGGGGTAGGTGATGTAGTATAGTTCGTTTAGTTCGAATAATCCCAACTCTGCACTACTGTAGTATAGGGATGGGATATCGAGGGCTCGATATCGATATCGGTATCGATATTGACATCGGAAGAGTGGTATCGATACCAGGTAGATATCGGCTTCATAATATCGATATCAACCGATATATATCGATATCGGTTATAAAAACTCCTACTTCGTTTTTTTTTAATTTCACCTACTTATTTTAATTTTATTTCCTTTTCTCCGAACATTTTTGCACTTGCAGTTCCTACCTAAGATACCAACTGGTCAATAATTTACCGTGGACAAAGTAGGTGATTCCATGGTAGAATAAATACGAAGGACTTGGAAATACGAAGTGGTTCAAAGTAGTGACATCTAGTGTTGATACCTACCTACAGCCTATTGGTTCAAAATTCCTTTCTAAACAAAAAAAAATTCTTCTGATTATTTTTCAGTCAGATCTTTATTTTTATTTATTTATTCATTTATTTTTTGTTCCCGCCTTGATAGGAAAGTTAAATTATACACATGAATATGTAATACGGAATTTTTATTTCAATATGTTTCTAAACGAAAATTGGACAGAATACAAGAACGGCAAAATCATAAAAGAATTACAGGTAAATTTCGGGATTCAAAAAAAGAAGCGCTCATCGAGGCTCTCCAGGAAAAGTAACTTGGAGAGAGTTTCCCCCTTCAGCCTGTTCCGGTCCGAGGTGAGAATATTCCCCGCCCTTGAAAATAGCCTCTCTGATGGTACTCAGGTTGAGGCTGACTTCATGGTCAATTTAAGTTTCAATTTCAACAGGGGCTCAACACAACACAAAAACGCGGATACTTTTTAGCCAACAACAGCACGGAAACGGAATGATGCCCACAAGAAGAACTTCGCGGTTCGCCAGTGAATGATAACAGTGAATCACAGTTTGTGATATCGACCCGATATCGGTTGTCAGAATATCGATATATCGATATTATCGCCAGTGCTGATATCGATATCAGAATATCGGATATCGGACGCTAGATATCGATATTTCGATACTATCGGATATCGATATCCCATCCCTACTGTAGTAACACACATTTGGCCAATTTCTTGGGACCCGCATCTTTCTCGAGATATTTCCAAACGTCGGATTTTCTTCTTCGATTCATTTTTGGTTTATTATCTTCGATAATGAACCATTGGAATCGCCCAAAGAAAAAAAAAAATTTAACCCCCCCTCAAAATTTGTTGGTTTACGTTTCAAGATACGTAGATTCGGAAAATCGAATAAAAAAAAATCCGTCCGTCCGCCGTACGCCGTACGCCGTCCGCCGTACGCCGTACGCCGTCCGCCGTCCGAGGCACTTTGCCCAGTTAGCGTTGAGTTAAAATTACGAAATTTGGTTTTTGGGTTTGGACCAGCCCCACAATGATCCACGAAACTTTTCATAACCCTAGGTCAAGGGGAAGGGGTTCAAAACGAATTTTGAAATTTTGAAAATTCTATATCTCGAAAAATTCCCATCAAACGGTATGTTTTTTATTTCATATTTAGATAGAGTTCGTTCCGTAGAATCTTTTAAGACCATCCGCAGCTTTGTACGACCAGCCGTTCGTTCACAATGACGGCTCAAAGATTGTGCCTCACAACCCGATCGTGAATCAAACTGTTGAAATACAGGTCCATTTTCATACTAACAAGCTCTTTGGAACATCATATGGCTTAAGTGATGTCGAGTTTGTTGTTCTGAGGTGCGTTTCGTGCTACGGAAATGAAGGTAATTTCGAATGTTTGTTAGTAGGTACTTCTTTTATAGAAAAATTATCACCGACGTAGTATTAAAAACCCCAGAATTATATCGTATTAATTAATCATAATTAATAATAATTATTATTAATAATACACTGGAGACCAAAAAAACCGGCGCAGTTGAATTGTTGTCGAAGAGTCAAGTTTAAATCGATAACAGTTGGGTTAGAGTCAATAGTAAGGTCAATAACAAGGTTAAGAGAGATTACGTGCAGAGGTCCATCCCTGTTTTTCCTTAACTATCCAGTTTTTTCCTGTAATGCTCTCTTGAATTCGCGATAGAAGCCTACAGAAGCCTGCTGATGTTAATCTTCACTCCATAATCCGTGCTTTAGGTCCTCTACTCACCCCAGCACACCGAACGGCTCGTCTTCAATTTTCTGGAGATCACTCTGCTTGGACTGAGCTGCTTGGGTTTGCAGCAGGATCCATCGCCCTTGGACGCCCTGATGCCGGCCTTCTGGTGTAGCTACCAGTTTCACGGTTTCCTGTCGGTTTCTATCGTGAATTCATAAGAGCATTACAGGAAAAAACTGGATAGTTAAGGGAAAACAGGGATGGACCTCTGCACGTAATCTCTGTTAACCTTGTTATTGACCTTACTATTGACTCTAACCCAACTGTTATCGATTTAAACTTGACTCTTCGACAACAATTCAACTGCGCCGGTTTTTTTGGTCTCCAGTGTAAATACGAATTATCAATACCTAACAATAAATTATAATAATTTTCAGTAGGTACTTGATAAAATTGTTAATAATTAGTGATAATTGACAATAATAATTAATCTAACATTTAGGATCTATACATTTAGACCTAGTGATCTAGACCGAAGGGTGATCTGTACAAAGAAGATAATGAACCGTTGTGTCAAGAATTTGCAGAGTTTTTCAATATATCACGGGGAACCGAAAGAAAAATTGAATAGGTTACGCTGAGGGGACACGGCAACAAATGACAAGATCGAGAAGTTACCTTCACCTGAAAGAGGACAAAATAGTCGGCGAAGGTTACTATAATTTAATTAAATGTGTAAATATCGATATTTTCGATCGATACATCGGTGGCAAAAAGTATTAAATACAAATTTTGTGACTAATACCATCACAAACGCATTGTTATAGGTTTTCTCCGGGTAAAAGAGCGGGTTTTCTCACTGTGCGATAACAATGAAGACTCTTCAACTGTAACGCTCTTCACTCTTCAAATTTATTGTTAGTGGAACAAGATCAAACATTCTTAGGAAGAGTAGAGGAGTTTCCACTCTGCACTTCACTCTGACTCTTCAATTAGCTCTGCAATATGGTGGAACAAAAACTCTGCAGAAGATTGCAGAGAGGGAGTTGGGAGTGTAGAGTTGCAGAGTATGTTGGTGGAATAGGCCGCCGTTGAAGTCTCTTCCCCCTCGATCCCTTCCACAGCTCCTCGACCCTATAAACTCCCCCCTTGAACCTAAACCTCCCCCCCCCCACCACGACCAAATCTGCCCTGAGCCTTATGCCTAATCATGGTAACCCCCTCCCTCTATAGAGGGATAGATCCATAATGAGTTCTGTAGTTTCCCCCCTCCAACCATAATGACTTCCTTCCCGACCCACTCACCAGTACAACCTCCCACGACCGCCGTCCCCCTCACCCACCTAACCTGACCAGATGAGCCTTATCTGTAGTCATGGTAACCACCCCCCTCTACCCTTAATGAATTCTGTAACCACCCCCACCCCCCTCTACCCTTAATGAGTTCTGTAATTTCCCCCTCTACACTTAATGAGTTCTGTAATTTCCCCCTCAAACCATAATGACTATTTCTGATGATTTTCGCTTACAACCGATTCGTTGCTACGGACCTTTAACTTCGGCAGTTATCATCGTACAAAAATCGTTCACCACTCGTTGGATAGCTCTCGATTTACTTAACCATATTACGTTAACTACTGCAGAGTGCGTGGCCGACAAGCTGCGGTATGAGCGTGATTGTTTAAATAATTGTTTACACACAGGTGATCATTCTCAATAATTTATATTGTCAACACGAATGCAAGCTTCATATAAGTTTCTGATGGGAGGGGGCGCAAAGACATAAAATGTCCCTCGTGGTTGCGTAAGCTGTACCCACCGTCTGTGTTTTTTGGTAATATTTTCAACGAACTCTTTCTCAAAATTTGGGTTATCCATTGTAAACGATACAAAATTTGCTTTGCGACATGAAAAACATGTTGAAGTAGAAACTAAGAGTCCAAAGTGTTTCCTAAATATACAACAGTCACCATGCTCACTAGCATAACAAACATGATTGGAGAGCTCCGTTCTACGTATTTGGACTCGGCACAAGTCTTTAATTTTTTTCACTTACAACCAAGCCGTTGCTAGGGAAATGAAACTTCTGTAGTTTTCATCTGACAAAAATCGTTCTCCATTCGATCGAAAGCTCTCGAATTATAACGCATTTCTTGCGTATTTGTTCTTGGTATTTATGTCAGACTTATATATATTTTTGACATTTTATGTCTTTGCTTTGGCACATTAAAATAACAAACTGTCACGAAAAAGTATCCTCGAAAAGTGTTAAGATTGAGTAGGGGTGTTCGCTAAAAGGATTTTAAACACCAATTAACTTCAATCTCTGACGGATTTATTCAAAATAAAACTAAATGAATAAATAAATGGGATCGTTTCTATTTAAAAAAAAAAAATAACCTAGAGGAGCTCCTTTATCGAAAAGAAAGAATAATCTTTAAAAATGAACAGAATAACTAAACAGGGGTCTTCTTGAGAAACAAACTCAATACTATATTATAGTTAAAAACAATTTAACCGTCTGACCGTATTATCCGGATTGAATGTCGCCGACGCAGAACAGTCACTCACGTAAACCGAAAAGCGATGTGTGCTGAGGGTAGAATGTGTGGTGCTGCTTTCTGAAGGGGGAAGCTGCAAAAAAGAACAAAAGGGACATGTGATGAGCAACGTGGTGGGTCTGCTTGGTTCTCCGAGTCCAAATCGACATGATGGCTTGAATAAACTCACATCAATCGACGATCAGACGAAAAAATGCCGTGCTTCGATTTTGTCAAGTGACAATGTCGGATGTGTGGAATTCTGATGATCCACTGATGCTCCCAACTGAATCCAGTGGAAGGAAAATGGCGATGGGATGAGTACCAGTCTTTCACAGCCGTTCGCAAGGGCACGGGGCAACATGAAAAGAGGAACTGGCGGACGAAACTGAGGCTCAGAAAGTCTCCCCTCCCGAGGATGGCGTTCTCGCGGTCGTGGATTAGAGTTCACAGTTTACACCACGCACATCACTGTATTCACATTGTAGTCGGTTTTTTTTGTTGAGATAAAGGTAAACATGACCGGAACGGCCGAGAAAAAAAAGAACAAGAACAAATGACCTAGGCGTACATCAGTTGCCTTAACATAAACCGCCCGCCAAATTTGGGCATTTTCAAATTTGAGATGTTCTAGGATAGGAAGGGAAGGATAGAGGACGCAATGGAACCAATTTGACCACAGGGCGCTTGTATTTGGACGAAGTTGTTTGAACGGTGACCACACGTACCACGCCGTCTTGTCCAGGATGAGTGGCAACAATCCTTGCGAGGGGCCAGTGTAGAATGGGCGTGTTGGGATCCTTCAACAGCACTAGTTGACCAATTTCCAGATTGGGTGTGGACTTAGTCCATTTTACCCGGGTTTGCAGTGTGGACAAGTACTCGACGCGCCATCTTTCCCAGAACTGCTGGGCCATGCGAGTCACTAACTGCCATCGATCCAATAAATTCAGTTTTACGTCGAGCAGGGTGGGTTCTGGGTGAGCCAGGATGCGAGTTCCAATCAAGAAATGTCCTGGGGACAAATAATCGCATTCGGTAGGATCCGAAGATAATGGACATAAAGGACGTGAATTTAAAACTGCTTCACATTTGGCAAATAACGTGCACAATTCCTCATACGTCAATGGTGTATCTCCAGCTGCTCGTCGTATGAGCCTTTTGGCCGACTTCACTCCGGCCTCCCATATACCTCCGAAGTGAGGTGCAGCAGGAGGATTGAAGTGCCAATGAATACCCTTAGTTATTGAAAAGTCGGATAATTCTTGTTGAGTATGGGTGTCTTGGAACCACTTCCACAGGGATTTTAAATGAGAACATGCTGATATAAAATTGGTACCACAATCTGAGACGATTTCTGATGGAAGACCTCTCCTTGATGAAAATCTCTCAAAGCTGGCCATGAAAGCTTTGGTAGACAGACTGGTGACGGGCTCTAGATGGATAGCTTTGGTGCTCAAACATATGAACAGGCACATGTAAACCTTGGATGTGATTGCCTTACGCCGAAGTGACTCTCGGAGGACGAATGGACCGGCAAAATCCGTACCTACAGCCAGAAAAGCACGTTCCCCTTTGAGACGAAAGGTTGGCAAATTCGCCATTTGAGGCGTGATAAATTGAGCCTTTAGCTTATAACATTTGATACATTGGAAAGTGCGATGTTGAGCTAGTCTCCGTAACGAAGGTATCCAGAATCGGGTTTGTACGAGAGCCTGCAATAAAGATGGCCCCGGGTGTAGATATACCCTATGATAGTAGTCCAGAATCAAGATTGAGAGATGACACTCGTTGGGAAGCAGAATAGGATGTTTTTGATTATATGGAAGGGTAGCATGAAATAGCCTTCCGCCCGCCCTGAGTATGCCGAGGGTGTCCAAAAAAGGGTTGAGCTTGGCAAAACGAACCATTACATCGTCAGCGGGTTTGTTGTTCAAGAAGTAAGCGTGTTGAGTGTGCTTTACACAGATACACAACGCGTCTTCATACTCAAATAGCTTTATACTTCCACTACGCTTGTTGCCGGGATCCCTTATATTGTGGGACAGGCGAAGTATTCGTGCCATAACTCGAAGTAGTTTGTTAAAGGACGAAAATCTTTCGATGAGATTAACTACGAACGATGATTCAGCCGTGGTTAGCAGCACTGGCAACTTATCCTTCAATTCCGGTAAATCGGCGCAATCCATGTGCCAAGTCGACCTGGGCCATTCACTTTCCAAGTCCCTCAACCATACGGGACCTGACCACCAGAGATGGTGATTTATAAGGTCAGACGGATTTAGACCTCTGGATCCACAGTCACTCGGGTTGTTTTCCGATGACACGTGACCCCAAGAGGATGACGGAATAACGGTGGTAATATCACTGACTCTGTTGGCCACAAAGGTTTTTAATTGATACGATGGGGTTCGAAGCCAACTCAAAACTATGGTAGAATCCGTAAAAAACCTAGACTCTAGACGTGACTGTGGGGTTAGGATGTCCAGAAATCCAGAGATAGACGTGTACAATTGTGCCAAAAGATATGCTCCGCATAATTCCAGTCTTGGAATCGAAACCGTTTTTAATGGAGCTAATTTTGTTTTTGCGGTGAGCAGCTGGACTTGAACGGATGAATTTTTGCAAATGCGAAGATACAAAGTTGCACAATATGATTTCATAGATGCATCGCAAAAGCCAATAACTTGGTAGGAATATGGTTTTTCGAAACCAACAAAACGAGGTATCTTAACTGAAGATAATTCATCAATATTGTCAATAGCCGATTGCCACGAAGATTTGAGATGGGGAGTGATGGGAGCATCCCAATCCAATCCCAACTTCCACAGTTCCTGGATGAATCCTTTGAGAAGTACCACGTATGGCGATAAAAATCCGAGTGGGTCATATATTTTGGCCACAAATGACAAAATCCCACGTTTGGTAAATACTGGACTTCGATGTTCAAGTTTAAATTGAAAACAATCTTGCGCAGGGTTCCATTGGAGACCGAGAATTTTCAAATTGACGTCATCTTCCTGAGTGATAGTTATAGGTTGAGAACTTTGATGATGGTCAGGAATCATTTCCAGAATTTGTGGACAATTACTAGCCCATTTGCTAAGGGAGAAATTTCCCTTTTTCAACAATGCAATAAGTTGCTGTTGCAGTTCAAGTGCCTCTACAACGGTATCGGCACCTGTAGCCATGTCATCAATATAAATGTCTCTTTCGAGACAGCGCGAAGCTAAAGGAAAATTTGAACCTTCATCAATGTTCAATTGCTTGATCACTCGTAAAGCTAAATACGGTGAACAGGATAAGCCGTAAGTGACGGTGTGCAATTGAAAGACCTTTAAAGCTTCAGCGATGTTAGACCTCCAGTAAACGCACTGGAATGCCCAATCATCGGAATGTACCAAGATATTACGATACATTTTAACAATATCTGTTACAAACACTATTCGATGTGCTCTAAAGTTTAACAGAATATTTCGTATATCCGTTTGTAACTTGGGACCAACAAACAAGTGGTCATTGAGCGAACCATTAGAAGTCTTTGCAGAACCGTCAAAGACGACTCGAATTTTATTTTGCATACCATCTGTTTTAAAAACACCATGATGAGGAAGAATATATTTTGGCTCGGACTGTAGAAGGCTCATATGATTTAGTTGCTCATATTCGCGCATGAAATCCACGTACATAGAACGAAACGATGGGTTTCTATGCAATTTTTCCTCTAAATTGTGAAAACGTCTCAATGCAGAAGGGTTACGATAGCCGAAATTCGGAATTTCATTTTTAAATGGCAGATGCACCACGTAACTTCCATCATCTCGGCGATAGTGGGTTTGCTTAAAATGAACTTCACACGCCGATTCGTCAGGAGTCAACAATGCGTTGCGACCTGGGGTCGGTTGCTCGAGTTCCCAAAATTGTTGAAGGTCCAGATTCACGTCTTTATCACTGGATGAAACAACGAGTAACGAAGTCCCTTTGTCAATAGAAGAGTCAAAACTCAGGATTTTTCCAATAACGACGTGTCCAAAAATTGTCGGAAACAATTTAGGAAGGTCTGGGCGCACGACAACTGGTGAGCCTGTCCATATATCAGCAAATAAGTCACATCCCAAAAGAAAATCTATTGGGCCTGATTCGAAAAACTTCGGGTCAGCTAGTGTGAACGAAAGATAATGACGCCACATGTCGTAGGGAAGTGTTGTGGTTGGCAGGAAAGATGTAATGTCCTTTACTACGAGAGCATTTGTAGATAAGCTCGGCTTAGAACTTGTTCGAGGCCTAATTACGCAAACCACTTCACCTTTGGAACCATTAAACGAAGTTTGACCTATTCCTGAAACCCTGCGATCCGTTTGGACAATATTTAGGCCTAATCGTTGAGAACATCGCTGAGTCATGAAAGAATAGTGGCTGGCCGAATCGATAACCAATCTGATCTTCTGAAATTGTCCTCGTGCATCCTGAACTTCGGCAACTACAGTTCCCATTACAATGTGCGAAGGTTGGTGGCAAATAGAATGCATGGAACTACCTGTCTTAGGTAAATCCGAACTACTCGAAGGTCGAGAGATATCAGATGACGACGGCTGATGTGATAAACAAAGAAGTGAATTATGTTTGTCTTTACACCATTTACAGGTCCACTCGGACCCACAAGACTTTGTAACATGGTGCGGTGAAAGACAATTCTTACAACCCTTCCATGATTTTAACCAATTAAAACGTTGTCTGACATCAGCATTTACGAACTTGGCACACTTCATGAAGGACTTACAATCCTTTTGGCAAATGAAGCATGATTTTGGGTTATTATTAAACTGGTTGGCAATCAGTGACGGCTTTGAATGGTATTTATTCACATACGATTGTTTATTGTCCTTGCCTTTATTGGAATTTAACACATGTTTATCAAAATGTATATTGCCATCAGCCAGTTCCATTGCCATGCACGTTTCACGAATAAATTTTACAAGATGATCGTAAGAAGGAAAATCAATATGTTTATGCGAGAGTTCAAATTGTTCGCGAGTCTTAAGGTCCAGACCGCGACTAGCGAGATGAAATAATATAAAAGGGGCTTCGTCCTCAATTTTGAGGAGTTTGAAAGCCGCGATGTTGTCCCCAACCTTGGCCAAAAAGGACTTGTGAGACTCAATTGTTGGATTTCCTGGCATAGGTTTGAAATCAAGTATCTGGTTAAGATAAGCCGAAGCAAGCATTCGCTTACAATCATATACCTTTTCAAGGGCTGCCCATGCCACGTCATAATTATTCTCGTCAAGAGGTAAATGGCTAATGACGGTAGAAGCTGGTCCTGAAAGAGCCAGTTTCAAATAATGAAACTTTTTGATACGTGGAATGGCGTCTTCTGTATGTATCATGGAAACGTACGTGTCACGGAATTTAGGCCAATTTAACAGTTTGCCATCAAATTTAGGGACGTCAATGCGTGGGAGCTCGATTCGAGAATCATTCGCAAATGTGAGGTTCATACCAGATGGAGAACGATCGTCCGACTTACTGGGAGGGCCTTGAATAGACTCAAAATTCGCACATGTTTGATAAAAACATTTTCGAAGAGAGGTCATGTTTGACGCATCAGTCTCAGAAGGAAATTCGGCTGATTTTTTATTTGTGTCGTAAAGAACGACAAGTTCATCGTAAGCCGACTCGTATTGCGTGTAATATCTATCCAGAGATTTGAAGGCGCCTCTGAAGAGAGGTACATTTTTCGGGTCGTTAATTGCCGATTTACTTAATTCATAAATGTATTTAATTTGATCCAAACTAGTTTTCATACCTCGTCGAAGAGTGGCAATTTGTTGAGATACGGAGGTTTCCATGACGCAAAAAACAAAAATACAGTCGAAAGTGGTAAACAAGGGATGCCCAAAAAGGGGAAAGGAGCAATACAAAAAACAGAGAAAATACAAGGGGAACTTCGAAAATAGTCAATGAACGATTTTCGAAGTGCTCTGGAAATGTACGAAAATGATTAGTTTGTCAAGGCAACTGATGAGAACAAATGATCATAGGATCGAGAGCAATGCAAACATCACAAAAAGTATACTTATGTACTAACAGTCAAAACGGGACGCTGCCTACGAACAAAGTAGGTTTTGAGGTTTTGAAAAATAAATAAATGAAGTAAATTGAAACCACGCTCTGCTACCAATGTTAAGATTGAGTAGGGGTGTTCGCTAAAAGGATTTTAAACACCAATTAACTTCAATCTCTGACGGATTTATTCAAAATAAAACTAAATGAATAAATAAATGGGATCGTTTCTATTTAAAAAAAAAAAAAATAACCTAGAGGAGCTCCTTTATCGAAAAGAAAGAATAATCTTTAAAAATGAACAGAATAACTAAACAGGGGTCTTCTTGAGAAACAAACTCAATACTATATTATAGTTAAAAACAATTTAACCGTCTGACCGTATTATCCGGATTGAATGTCGCCGACGCAGAACAGTCACTCACGTAAACCGAAAAGCGATGTGTGCTGAGGGTAGAATGTGTGGTGCTGAGAAGCCCGCCCAAGTAGTAGGTCAGATAATGACCACTACGATCGTGGTGATCGCCAGTAGAAGGCGTATGCATTAGGTCCGTTATTATTCTGCGTTCAGCCAATGACGAATAAATTAGTTTTATAATAATTATGAAACCCAAACATCTAAAGAACTATTGATTAATTAAACTACTATCAGAACAATATTACTACACAATTATTATGTAGTAATATTGTTCTGATAGTAGTTTAATTAATCAATAGTTCTTTAGATGTTTGGGTTTTTGTTCATCTACATGATAATTGTCCAATGATAAGGATGGTGGCACTGAGTGTGTGTGTGTGGTGCTTCAATTTCCGAGTTTCCAGTGTACATTGTTGTTCAGAAATCTATGAAAGCATTGTGCTCATTGTTCTCTTTTTTCGTACATATATATTCTGTAAATCAGTGTGAATAAATCGTGATAGTTTGAAACGGTCGTTCTCATTTGCCCCAGTTAGTACAGACAAACAAATACTACATCCAAACAAAGTTGGTCATACAGGAAACTGGGATTCGTTGTTTTGTTATTGTTAGTTTTGATTTAGCCATCAGCCACAGAATACCGGTCTTTGATTCGTATAAACAAAGAGAAAACAGGACTTGAGGAAATAGACTTCTGTAGTACAATATTGACATAAAATGTCCCAATGTGTTGCAGACTCGTATGCAAGCATTTGTCATGGGATTGTTGTCTACCTTTTTAATGAAAAATAGTGGCAAGTTGTTTGCTTCTTTGCATTATAAATAACACAAGCCCGGGTGGCTCTTTGCTCCATTGTCGCCTGTTCGTTCCGCCATTCTCTGACCATCTCCTACGTACTGCCACATCTCGTTGGTCATCGTCCACTCATCTGTTTCCACTGTCTTTCTTCGGGAATTGAATTCTTTGCATATCATTCGCCGATTTTATCCTTATGGTCCTGATGAGTCCAACATCATCACTTCTCTACAGTTTCTGGCCTATTCATTCCGTTATCAAATTAGAGCAGATTAACCATGAAGAACATCTCAAGTATGTGATGGTTTGCTGTTCCCCTGTTCTCGACTTTTTCGTTCGACCACTCTAGGGATAGAGCGTTCTGTGGAAACGCAGACCGGGTATCCCTCTGGGTGGACATATTGCCTAACCTCCCATGAACAAGGGGACTCACCAGCCATACATTGGTAGCAGAGCGTGGTTGGTAGGTACGTGCTGGCTTTGCCTCGGTACCTCCTCCACTATTTTATGAAATTTTGAGGAGCTTCCCCAGAAGGGACTCGTATATGGGATCATACCCATTTTGCGTATTGGCCATTCAAATTCTTGACATTGTTCATTTTCTTTCACTCCTCCAATCCTCTATATTATAATTTCCATGTTTCTACATACCATTGGGTAGACTTCTATTTTCGACATTCTAAATTTCTAAACACCCCTGCCGATATCCATGCTTGTAGGAGCATAGTTTTCCAAAAGTAGTAATTTGCAGTAGTACCATTACGATGAAGGTTAACCATACCTTGGAGTTTTCCAGTTGTTCTTCCTGGATTGGAAATCCATACTGCTTTCAGTCTCCCGTTTTTCTATCAACAACAGCCCAGGTGCATACCAGGTGTTGTTTGAGGAGGTGATGCCTTAGAACCGAGTACAATCTCCCAGAGCCTCTCTGCAACGTCGAGCAGTTCCCGTCAACCACAGACCAAGTTCCACGACAAACTGCCAGTTACTGGGCAACCTTGACATCGCCATTATGCCACTATGTGCCAATAGCGAACGAACTCCCATGATGCCCTGAAAGGCAGGAGACTCCTTGAAGCACTGCTTGGCGGTGGAGTAACCGTGGCTCTGCAATGTTGGCATTTGGGGAAATGAGAACGCTGACGCCTTAGCCAAGGAAGGCTCTCAAATGCTCATGCCCGACGCACCGTTCAGTTTTGCTGCCGCCAGAACGCTTATAAAGGAGGCCGTAAGCGACAAGCTGCGCCAGGAACACGAGTGGAAGGCTGAAGGCAATTGTTGGGCCTCTTTACTGAATGGTGCTGATCGTGTGCCTCCAGACCCCCCCGTCACCAGTCAGTCGCAGCGTTCCGATTCATCACCAGCCACGACTAGCTGAACGCCCACCTCCATCGCATTCAGCATGTCCCGGCCTGTTCCCTATGCCAATCCACGACCATGACATCTGACCATCTTTTCGACTGCCCTCGACTCGAGGACATCCGGCGTGAATTTGGGCCTGAGGAGACCAAATGGTCGAAAATAGCAAATATTTATTGGGCTGCCAGAAGTTTAATGGCTGAAGAGCAGTATACATCCTCGGCGTAGGGCAAAAAAAACCCCTTTTCAAGGAACTCAAATCGCGACTCCTCAGCAAATGGCCATAAACAAGCCAGTCTTTTCAAATGCTTCGAGTCAACAAGACGCTTATCGCCCCTATAACACGGGCCCAACCACGATGAGCGGAGTTCAAACAATACGGAATCAGCTCCCTCAATTCCATTCTAGCAACATTCCCTCAGAGTCCGCCAAAGAACACCCACAAAAGAACGAAAATGTTTTTTTTTTAGAGGTAGATCCGCAAGAATACCCCAGTTCAACTTGATGAACTTGGGAAATCAAAAAAATTAATTACCCTACGTGTATGATATTTTTATGGGTAAATTAATTACTAAGTGGACTGTATTTTTAATAGGTTTGTTGATATGAGAATTGCGGTTCGACAGCGGGGTCTACTTGTTAATTATTCTCATAGAAAATTGTACTAAGGTCGCTGGTTATTAATTGCTCGGATCCACCGGGGTAGTATTTGACAATCGTACTGCGGGAAAAGGAACGTATTATAGAAAAGCGTGAAAAGGTTGTTGAAAAGGTAGAACAAGGATGAAAACTCACCGAAGTCTCGAGGCCAGTTGTACTTACCCCTGGCCGGGGAACGAAGGCAGCGAAGTGTGCAGTGCTGTAGATGGATGGCGAGGCGGTGAAGTGAGAAAATGGGGATTTTTCGTAGGATAGATAAGAGGTTTGCGGTTTTCACTATTTTTGTTGAATCAAAACACTTTACGCACTGAACTCGCGGATACTACCGATTCTACTCGAATGCTATGAACTCGAAATTAATTTAGTATTAGCCAGCGGGTTGACGGGTGGCGGAATCGCAAGGAATTGTCGAACGATTCCACGGAACCTTGCTAGAACACATTCGCCTCCTTGGCGAGTTAACAGAGTTAAAAAACTCTGCAAATTCTTGACACAACGGTTCATTATCATCTTTGTACAGATCACCCTTCTGTCTAGATCATTAGGTCTAAATGTCTAGATCCTAAATGTTAGATTAATTATTATTATGAATTATCACTAATTATTGATAATTTTATCAAGTACCTACCTAGTGAAAATGATTATAATTTATTGTTAGGTACATATTAATCATTTGTATTTATTATTAATAATAATTATTATTAATTATGATTAATTAATACGATATATTTCTGGGGTTTTTAATACTACGTCGGTAATAATTTTTCTATAAAGAAGTACCTACCAACAAACATTCGAAATTACCTTCATTTCCGTAGCACGAAACGCACCTCAGAACAACTAACTCGACATCACTTAAGCCATATGATGTTCCAAAGAGCTTTTAGTATGAAAACGGACCTGTATTTCAACAGTTTGATTCACGATCGTGTTGTGAGGCACAATCTTTGAGCCGTCATTGTGAACGAACGGCTGGCCGTACAAAGCTGCGGATGGTCTTAAAAAATTCTACGGAACAAACTCTATCTAAATATGATATAAAAAACACACCGTTCTGTATGAATTTTTCGAGTTTTGGAATTTTCAAAATTTCAAAATTCGTTTTGAACCCCTTCCCCTTGACCTAGGGTTATGAAAAGTTTCGAGGATCATTGTGGGGCTGGTCCAAACCCTGAAACCAAATTTCGTAATTTTAACTCAACTCTAACTGGGCAAAGTGGCGCGGACGGCGGACGGCGTACGGCGGACGGACGGATTTTGGTTTATTATCTTCGATAATGAACCATTGGAGTAGAGTCAAGCCGCAAAAAGGAATGATATCCATTTTGCCCGCCAGCCACATATATAGGATGCTCAGTGCTTCGCACCTCGCTGTTGAGTGTGCATATAGAAACCTGATCCTCCTACCCCTAACCTCCACCGTCAATGTTTTCCTGTTCCCTGTCACCTTCCCACAACCCCCTCTCACCCTTAGTCACCCTCGGTTTCACCTAATATGTTTCCTCTGTTACACCAGCAGGGAGCTTTACGCTTCTTTCAATGCTGTTGGCGGGAGCTTTTTGCCAGATGAACAAGCCTGAATTGAAGCATTACTTCATTATAGTTGTACCACCGCTGATTACTCGTGACCACCAGTAATACTTATGTTAGCTTGTTCATCTGGCAAAAAGCTCCCGCCAACAGCATTGAAAGAAGCGTAAAGCTCCCTGCTGGTGTAACAGAGGAAACATATTAGGTGAAACCGAGGGTGACTAAGGGTGAGAGGGGGTTGTGGGAAGGTGACAGGGAACAGGAAAACATTGACGGTGGAGGTTAGGGGTAGGAGGATCAGGTTTCTATATGCACACTCAACAGCGAGGTGCGAAGCACTGAGCATCCTATATATGTGGCTGGCGGGCAAAATGGATATCATTCCTTTTTGCGGCTGAGGTTTTTTGGCGGGCCAGTTTTTACGACGGAGTTGTTTTCGGGGGGATATCACATCTTTTTGCATGGCTAGTTTTCGAGTGGTACTTATACAATACGGTTCAACAACTTATACAATACAAAAGTACCTACGAGGTAACTAGTAAATGTTTTCCTAAATGAAGTTTTATCCTAGTCAAAATTTAGTAAAACTCGGCGCTTCGCGCCTCGCCAGGGGGGCAAGCCCCCCTGGACCCCCCGGATCTTTTCTCTTCTATACTTTGTATAGAACGAGGTATTCGCTATGCAAAACATGAATAATGTTTTTGCGTCCCGTTTCCCCTTTTCCTTATCCCTTTTCTTTGTCTGTATGGAAAATATTAAGAAATGTGCGGAAAATTTATTAGTTTATTTATTTACTCAGGGCTGTATCTCAGCTTCTTCGATATTTACAGTGGTTTTGGCAGTATATATTTTATGCATAAATTAAAGGCTTTCCAACGAATGGAGAACGATTTTTGTCCGTTGAAAACTAAAGAAGTTTCATTTCCCTAGAAACGGCTCGGTTGTACGTGAAAATCATTAAAAATCTTCGTGACATAATTTCGTGACTTAAACTTCGTTACGCTTTTCAACTCTGTTAGGCCACCGCAAAAACATTATTCATGTTAAAATTAGTACGCCTACTAATTTGCCTTTTTGTTTCTTGTTTTTGTGACAAGAATAATTATTTTTTGGAAATTATTGTTTGTTATCTGAAATGTGTTTGAAAAATAAGTAGTTTTAAAATTTTTGCGAATTGGTTAAATATTAGTTTTAAAATTTTCGATTAATTAAAACAATCAACAATTTAAAAACAATTATTAAAATTTAATACAATTATTCTTATTATTAAATTTAAAAAAATAGAAAGAATTAGAAATTTGAATAAATTTGAATTAGAAATTTTTTGAAAATTGGTTGCATTTTTTCTTGGGGATTGTGCAAATTTTTGTTGTTGAGAATCATTACAATAATTGTAATTATTGGTGTCAAAGAGAAAGAGGAAAGAGAAAGTTTGCAACTGGTAAAACGCACGTTTTTATACCAAAAATCGCGAATAACTCGAGAACCGTTGGGAAAAGTGCCAAAGTGCGCTACCCTCATTCGAAAGCCCATAAAATTTCCTATCGATCCTTAAACAGGCGCCACTCTACGACAATTTTTCTGACCACCGTTCAACTTTGATGTTTTCGGAAATTAGCCAAATCAGTAGATGTGGAATTTATTCACGTATTTTTGGCTGTGGATTAGTCAAATCGATTGAGATTTAGTTCAAAATTATTGAGCATATTCTAGACCACCTAGCGGACATTTTAAGACCAACCGCACCAATTTTCATCAATATTTGCGGCAGTTGTTGTTGAAAATAGAAAAATCACCATTACTCCTTTATTTTTCCTTTTAGGAAGCATTTTTTGATCTCAAATTAAACAGTTTGAAAAGCTGAACACAACTAAAAAAGAAAATCTGAAAAAGCTTCAATTTTGAAGGAGTTATGACTATTTGAAATTCCTAAAAAACACTATTTCCCCCCTAATTGGGGGGGAAATGGAGGGAGGGAGAAAAAATTGTCAAAAGGCACTCCCTTGGAGCATAACAAACGTGTGTGCAAAATTTCAGCTCGATCCGATTTGTCTGCTGGGCTGTAGCCCCGTCAATGAACAACAACGACAACAACAACAACGACAACGAGAAGAAGAAGAAGAACACGAAAAACGTGAAAAATAGTGGTTTTAAAATTGTTATACCCCCGACACCTGATGTTCCCAAGAGCTGAAATTTGTTTTACGTCCTCACGTGCCCCTGGAGAGTTGGTGTACAAAAAATCAACTCTCGAGACACTCAGGGGACCGAGCTATGGGATGGTGAAAACCCGAACTTGTTCCGTCGCGTAATCAGTGTCTCAGTCGCTTCGGTTTTCAGGGCTTCGGTTTTCTTGGCGGGCGGGACGCTCCCGCGTCCCTAGATATGTAGGTTCTGGCGCAATGATGACGTCACAGCCCGCCCCTTCAACCCGACCGTTAAAGTCTCTTACCAAACGATGACGTCATCGATGACGTCATCACTGCGCCAGACCTTTTCACCCCCCTCCGCCCCTCCCTCGCCCAACCTGCCCACCTGATCCTTATCGGTTGTCATGGTAACCCCCCCCTGGACCCTTAATGAGTTCTGTACCCCCCCCCCCAGTCATCCATGACGTCACCGTTGTGCCAGACCTTTTCACCCCCTCCACCCCTCCATCGCCCACCTGAACCTTATCTGTTGTCATTGTAACCCCCCCCCCCCCCATCACCCTAATGACTTCCTCCCTCACTCCCTCCGCAGTGCACCCCCTCCACCCCTCCCTCGCCCAACCTGCCACCTGATCCTTATCTGTTGTCATGGTTACCCCCCCCCCTCACTATAACCTTCCCCTCAACTTCCTCCCCCTTCACCACTGACTCCCCCCCCCCCTCACCGTCACCAAGACATTTACCCTTGACCCCCCTCTCGCGCCTCCCTCCTACCATTCATTTCATTCAATATACCAAGTGTGGGTACTTTTCAGGTTCAGGACATTGTGTAGAAGTCGTTTTTGAGCAGTACAAAATTTTTTGAAAAACTCAAATTTGGATACCCGATTTTTGGAAAATCCAAAAATACACCGAGTGTGGGTACTTTTCATGCTCAGGACATCATGTATAGGTACTTCATTTGCAAAAGTACCAAAAGTTTTTTTGAATAACTCAAATTTGGATACCCAAGTTCAAAATTACGCCAAGTACCTTTCCAGTACAGTCTATAATGATGTACCAATGGTTTTTTTGGAAAGTATCAAATGTTTTGTGTGAAAAAAAAAACTCAAATTTGTATGGTACCCAATTTTGGGGAATCCAAAATTGCTCCAACTATTGGTGTACCTACTTACCTACCTAACAGTACCACCTATCTATCAACAGTAGGATCCCGTCTTACGTACTAATTGTCATTTAAATAATACTGAAATCATATTGATCATATACTCATACCATGGGAAAGGATATTATACCAAATGAAAACAAAGGTTTCTTGTTAACTGCTTTCTTTTATTCAAAAACATAATACTTCAAATAGGTATACGAAACTACAAAAATAATATTTCGTGTCTACCATTAACATCTCCTTGTAAACAACATAAATAAACAACATTCTTCTGAACTAAAACATAAAATAATAATAACATTCTTTTGAACTAAAACATAAATTAATAACGACGTTCTTTTGAATTGAAACATAAAATAATAATAACATTCTTTTTTTCCTTACAAAATAATACTTCCTGACAAATATTACTTATATAAAATCCAATGGCCTATAATATTTCCTGACAAATATTACTTATATAAAATCCAATGGCCTATAGCCTTTGATCTATAGGACGTACATAATGTGGGATCAAAGTTGTGATGTACACAATGGTTCCCTAACCTGATTGGCTCTAATAAGATAGTAATTTTGGGACATTCCAAATTTTCAATATTGACAAAGGTAGGTTGTAAACTTGGAGAGATTTGGAGGAGTAGGAACTCAATCTTCTGTTGTCCCTTCACATAGATGGTGTCATAGATGTTGGCGATCCAGTGCATGATGTTTGGTAGTTCAGTATACTCCACATGACCTTCTTCCCAGGTAATTCCATGTAGGTGGCGACTTTCCCAATCGTTGACTCTTATCGCTTTTTTGACATGGATACAAAGTCCTTTGGGAGGTTTGAAGAACCAATGTTGTGTCGAGTGTTGATTCAAGTCATAGAGGGATAACTCCTTCACCACATATTGCATGTGGTTGTTGACGAAGCATTGGATATCTATGACGACCTCTTTCTTCGGTGACGACATGTTGAAGACTGAGAACCCACTCGCTCCTTCCTCTCCTTTTATACCATTCGTCGAACTATATTGGTGAGGGGGTTGTATTCGATAGATCGATCGTGGATAATGAGACAATAGGCTGTAGTGTTGGCAGGGAATGCCGTGCTTGACTCAAATTCCAACAAAACATCGATTGGTCCTGATTTGATCGATTCACTCTGTCTTGAGCAATCTAGTACAACTAGAGGTGCTGCTCTTTTGAAATCCGTTACTGACAACAAAGGAAAATAGTTTGACATTCGTTAAATGACAATGGTCAAAAATAGTGGCGCTCTTATCCACACTATGCTTTCTAGCAGTTTGAAATCCTAAAATTACATATCTTGGCTTTTCAACTTGCGATGACGTCTTGACGTTCCATACTTGTTTCTGAGTTGAGGGCAGTAACGGATATTCATATAGCTCCAAACATCGGAAATCCATTTTGATTGACTTCTCCTTCTCCAGATGTCGGTAGAGTTGAAGACGATGAGAGTCGTTCAAGGTCAAATAAGGCATTCGCCACGAGATCCCAGTCAGCTTGATTATTGCCTTCTCTCTGACGGCGGGTGCTGCTACTGCTGGTGATGTGAAACAGTTTTCATCCCTTCTTGAGCGGAGTAGAATCAATTCTTGCTTGACGTTGATGACTACTTTTTGATAGTCTTCGAAGAATCCCAGTAGAATGCTCAATGGAATGCATACGTTGAAATAGCCTTCATTTGATACTAGTTGTTCTGTTTCCTTTTGATTCCATCCATAGGCCTCCATCATGTTTTCGGTCCCCCTCATGAAGGATACATAACCTTTCATTGTCGAAGTGATCCCAGGATTCCGCACACGATCGATTTCTGATCCACATATTTCGTAGCGTATCTCATCAAAGAGAAAAGGGAAGGGATTAGTACTCAGGATAGCAGCGGCAGGTTTGCCTGATTCATCCTCCTTCATGAAACGTCCATGTATATCCAGAAAACTTTGATATGGTAGGGTGATTAGATCTTGATGTTGGATAGAGATCCTAATTTCTTGTCCTTGGTCCAATGAACATCCATAGGGATAGTGAGAATGATATTCCACCCTTTCAATTCCATCTTCCAATATGTAGGTGGGTGGTATTGTCCTCTTTGTCTTGACAATCTTGAATATCTCTGTAGACCATGAGGGGGTATACCCTTTCTCAAATTCCGCTTTTCTCTTGGATATTCTCACGTGATCACCCATTTTGAATTTGGGGCGGGATGGTGCCGCTGTCTTCTTCTTCTCGTAGAGGGTCTTGAGTGCCAACGCCTCTTTCCGTTTCCCCTTGACTTCAATCGGTGCCATCTTGATCGAGCGATGTTTTGATCTGTTGTACTTGTTGACAACATCCACAATGACCTCCAACCACTTGTAAGTTCCTTGTAGACTGAACCTTTTCCATAATTCTGTCTTCAGCGTTCGAATGACACGTTCCACAATGGAGGCCTTTAGGTTGCCGTAGGTCGAATAATGGTTAATATTATGACTCTCCAATAAGAGTCGTATTTTCCCGTTGTAGAATTCCTTTCCCTTATCTGTCTGGAGGTGTCGTGGTAGGCGTGGTCTCGAATCGTCAAATACCTTTTTGAATCCATCACAGACTGCAGCTCCTGTCTTCGATTTGAGTGGTACTATCCAAACATATTTTGATAGACAATCAATGACTATCAATATGAATCGATGTCCTCCGTTGAATCGGGAATAAGGTTGAAGCTCCAATAGATCCGCTTGCCATAGGTCATCTATAGATAGATGATAGATATAGAGATAGATAGATGCCATAGGTCATCTATGGAAGTTACATGTTCATATAATGTCTATTATGCAGAATAATATTCCCACGCGCATAGTTAGCTTAATCAGCAGTTGTAAAACCTATAAAGGGAGCCTGCGAGCCCCAGCTCTTCAGTTCTCGTCCAGCCTTCATCTAACACAGTCTGTACATATTCCCTGTTTATCCAAATAAACCTTTTTTAAAAAGTGATTCCATTAATTACGATACGAAACTGGCGCAGTCGACTGAGGACGTGTGAAGACCACAGAATACACAAGAGAATACTGTGACATCTGCAGGACACCGTCCACCACGAATCTACCCGCTACAAGTACCCTACGACAGAACGTGTGAAACCCTCAGCACCCACGCAAGCATACCGTGAAGCTGCAGAACACCGTCTGCGAGGAACTACCCACTACAGGACTGGAAAGAAAGACGAAGCTGGCGAGACTCCTCATGTCAAAAACGTGAGTCAATAAATTGTAACAAAAACAATAAACTCCAAGAAATCTTGCAATTTTAATTCAACTCAACAATTAACGTCAAGACGCAGTAAATTCACTAAACCACTGAAGCATACAGTGTTTAGACCTGCTCCGTCAACGTTTAATTCAAAACTTCAGAGCTCGAGAAAATAACCGAAAAGAAACAGAGAACCCTCTCTCTCTTCTCATCTCACTCCAACCGTTCAAGCCATCAACCGCGTTCAAGTCAAGCTGACCGTCCACTTTTGCTCCAAGGATAAGAGACAGAAGATCGTACGCTCGCATTCGACTCATCCGGTTAAGATAAGCTTAAGCTTAATTTAATAATTATCTCTCACTCGCACACATCTCTCGTGCCTAACAAGATTTTCTCAATTATTTTCCTCGTTCTGTATGTACTAACATAATATTCTATTCCACAGGTCGTATATTTGATCATTGTTCAATACTTGATACACTTGATATATTTGATCATTGTTCAATACTCGATACACCTGATATACTTGATCATTGTTTAAAATCTTCACTTACGAAATTTTAATCGGGAAATTGCTAAAACCAAACCGTCAAAATTGCTCAGGACCTGAGAAAATACATAACTACTAAAGCCAAATTTATGCTCGAGCCTATTCCCGAAGACAAAATGAATCCCCAAAACATCCCTTCAGGTAGTACCGAAACCCCCAACCAACAATCCCTGATCAATCAACAACGGGAACAAATCAACCAATTAAATGAAATGTTAAAGTCGGTCTTGATTTCCCAAATGATCCCGGAAACTGGTGAACACTCCAACAGACTAGATCATAGGGCTCGCCCCCAACTTAGGAGGGAACACCTCGACCTCATACCGCAATTTTCGGGACACGTAGAAACTCTCCACGAATTCCTCCAGACCACACAAAAACTTCACGACCGCTTTCACAACGAGGACGATCCAGAAGATTTCCAGAACTACATGCTTTTCGCGGGCATAAAAGCTAAGATCATCCCTCCTGCATCCACTCAAGTTTTCGCTACCAATCCCACCACCTACAAAGAAATCAAGGAAACCCTGATTAACACGTACACAGACAGACGTGATGATGTGACCCTTCTAATCGAACTGACAAAGATTCGACAAATGGAAAACGAAAACCCCTTCAGATATCATGATCGGATCCAAAAGACCCTGAACACTCTAATTTCTTATATCCAAAATCACAATCCGGAGAATTTAGAAATGGCGACAAGTTACTTCCAACGAATTGCACTACGAGTTTTCTTGCTGAACTTGAAGGAACCATTAGGTCAAATATTACGTACGCGACAACCCGCAGATATGGGAAGTGCGCTCTCCATGTTGACAAATGACTATCAAACAATGATGTCTCACCCAAAACAAAACAAACCCCAAACAAACTCTGCTCCCCAAAAACCCTATAATAAAAACCCACAATACCAAAATAGGTACTCTTCAAGTGATCAACCAAACTCAAACTTCAAACCCAACTTTGGAAATCAATATAATCCAGGAGCCAGGAATCCGAATCAAACCCCAACGGGAGGAAACCCAAATCAATATCCCTACAAACCCCAGAACATGTCGAATTTCAAACCCCAAAACCCTCAAAATTCACATTTTCAACAACAAAAAACGAATCCTCAAAGCCCCAAACCAAACTACCAACAATTAAGGAGGAATAGCGAACCAAACCCCAGAACGTATACCTCTGGTTGGAAACCAAATACCAATTTTAATAACATCGAAATGGACCCTGAGGAAACACTCGTAGAGGATCAAAACTATCCCCAAGAACCCGATCCATCTCCTGACAGTGACACTACACCACTTGAACAACACGAGGACAATAACTATTTTTTAGACGACACAGGCCTCGAATTTCCCGATACGAATTGATGAACATAGAAAAGAGAACCATTAGCGAACTGCCCTACTTTCCCATGCTCAATTCAAACCTCAAAGTTTTAGTGGACACGGGAAGTACAAAAAGTTACATCAATGAGGCGGTCGCTGTAAACCTTTTCAAAAACAAATTCAAACACAACCCATTTACCGTAAAAACTGCTCACGGTTCTTCAAACGGTGAGTACACAACCACTGTCCCTTTCGACCAAACGTTTAAACAAAAAAACTTAAACTTACAATTCAATGTATTCAATTTCCATGATAAATTTGATCTCCTAATTGGCCTAGACAATTTGAAAATCCTGAAAGCATCTATTGACCTAAAGAATAACACTCTTAGCACACCAAACAATAAAATTTCACTTTGTTATCTAAATTCCGACACAGCAGAATTACACCAAATCGAACCCCGAACCGTACAAAAGATAAAGGTCCGTGTAAAAAACATAACAAACGGCGAAGGTATTCTACCGTATACCAAATTCGGGAAACTCGAAATCCCAGAATGCCTAGTAGACATCAAAAACCACGAGACCCATGTCCTCATTTTGAATCCCACCGAAACCAAAAGCTCCTTTCGGCAAATCAACCCAATTCCAGTAGAAGAAATAGGTGAAGTGCAAAGTAGTCAACCAAATTTAAATAACTATTACCCCGACAATTTCAATTTTGAATTCGATCTATCCAAAATAAGAATGGACCATATGAATGAGGAAGAGAAGCATCTCATCACTAAACTAGTTACAGAATTCTCAGACGTCTTTCATATGGACAACCAACCCTTAACATTCACGCATAACGTCAAACATCAAATTCGTACCACAGACGAAATTCCAGTTTATGCAAAGAATTACAGATTCCCCGAGATCTATCGTCAAGAAGTTGACCGACAGATCGAGGAGATGCTGGAGCAAGGGATAGTAGAACACAGTGACAGCCCATGGAACGCCCCAATATGGGTCGTGCCCAAAAAAGCCGATGCCAGTGGTACCCCAAAATTCCGAATTGTTATTGACTACAGAAAACTAAACCTTAAAACTCATCCAGACCGATACCCCCTGCCACAAATTTCTGAACTATTAGATAAATTGGGAAGATGCCAGTATTTCAGCATAATCGATCTCAAATCTGGTTTCCACCAGATCGAAATGCACGAAGACAGCATCGCTAAAACGGCCTTCAGCACCCCAAATTATCACCTCCAATTCAAGCGCCTCCCATTTGGCTTAATTAATAGTCCTAGTACCTTCCAACGTCTCATGGATAACATACTTAGAGGAATCGCAAATGAATACTGCTGTGTGTATCTAGACGATATAATCGTCTTTAGTACATCTCTAGCGGAGCATATGCATCGCCTCAGAGAAGTATTCACTAGACTACGAAGGGCTAACCTCAAAATTCAAATCGATAAAACGGAATTCCTTAGGCAAGAAATTGCATATCTTGGACATGTTATCACCCCTGAGGGAGTTAAACCTAATCCCGACAAAATTAAAGCTATAATGAACTACCCCGTTCCCAAAACAACCACCGAGATAAAATCATTTCTCGGCCTGTTAGGGTATTACCGACGTTTTATCAAGGACTTTGCAAAATTAACCGAGCCCCTCACCCGATGTCTAAAGAAAGGCAGCAAAATCGACCCTGCAAACCGAGAATATTTAAACTGTTTCAACATCTGTAAAAATATCCTTACAAACGAGCCAATATTACAATATCCCGATTTCACCAAGCAATTCCAATTAACTACAGACGCTAGCAGTTTTGCTATTGGTGCAGTGTTAAGTCAAACCAAAAATGGCGCTGATCTTCCCATAGCATATGCCAGCAGAACCCTGTGCGATTCTGAACGTCGACTTTCTACCATAGAAAGGGAATTGCTTGCAGTCATATGGGGAACCCAACATTTCCGTCCGTATCTGTTTGGCAGAAAATTCAAAATTATTTCCGACCACAGGCCGTTGCAATGGTTATTTTCAATCAAAGAACCCAGCTCCAAACTTTTTAAATGGAAAACCAAACTAGCAGCATATGATTTCGATATTGAATACAAAAAAGGGTCATTAAATACCAACGCTGATGCCCTCTCTCGCATCGAACTCCTAAACAACAATGAAGAAACCCCAATCCAAATAGAAAAAGCAGATGAAGCTGTCGATAGTTATTTTAATGCCCTGACTCCAAATACCCTCCAAAAATTAATAGACGAAGCAATACCTTTGGAAACTCCTGAATCCCTAGTAGTCAACTTCGACTCCGAGGCAGAAACGGAATCGAATGATCTTCAATCAAATCCCTCCAGTACTGTACATTCAAACGCCCTAGGACAAAGCATAGTAGCCATCCCAATTAAAGAAGAACCAGTAAATACTTGCGTTCACCAAATCATAATTAAAGTAGTCAAAATTCCGGTCGACAAACCAATAAAAATAGAAAAAATATTTGGAACCAAAACTAGAATCATTGCCTCCCTTTCCAAGCAAAATCTCGAGCAAGATATAATTAACCTAGTTAAAGAGTACGTCTTCCCAAAGATTAAATACGGAATCTTTTTCGAAGATGATATTTACGAACAGTTCGTAAATATCATGACGAAAAATTTTACCTTCTCCGAAATAAGCATGACAAAATATACTAAAAGACCAGAGGATGTATTCAAAGAAAACAAACAGTCGAGTCTAATCCAAAACTATCACGAAGGAGTTAACAACCACCGTGGAATTGAAGAAACCTACCAACAATTAAAACGTATATACTACTGGCCGAACATGAAGGAAGCAATTCAGAAAGTGATTAACAAATGCGACATTTGTACAAGATGCAAGTATGATCGCGCCCCATTCAAAGTAAAATATAACATTACTCCAACCACATCCAAACCGTTAGAGACACTCCATATCGACAAAATAACATTAGAAAATTTAAAATTCCTTACAGTTGTCGACACTTTCAGTCGATTTGCCCAAGCATACCCGCTAAACTCATCCAACGCCATCGAAATCGTCAAAGCCTTAATTAAACATTTCTCCCATCACGGAACACCAAATAATATAGTCATGGACAACGGTCCAGAATTCCAAAGTACAATAATCAGAGAATTTATGGCACTTCATAATATTAATCTTCACTTCATATCATCCCAACATCCAGATTCAAACGCCCCCGTAGAACGTTTCCATTCTACACTGATAGAACACCTGAGAATTCTTAACGAAAGACCGGAGTACAAAAATGACCCTATCCAATCTAAAACACGACACGCCATACTTGCATATAATAATTCAATTCACTCGTCGTCAAAATTTACCCCTTTTGAAATACTTTATGGACACCTCAAACGTGACAGCCCTCTCGAAACAAACTTGGATCAAATTCTCACCACGAATTATGTAAACCAACATAAGGAAAAAATGAACACATTGTACGAACTCCTAAAAGAAAAATTCCATATCGATAAAGTAAAAGTCATTGAAAATCGAAACAAAACCCGAGAAGACCCTCCAGAAATCCCAAAGGAAATCTTTGTAAAAACAATCCAAAAACAATCAAAAACAAAGCCACGATACAACAAAGAAATAATCAACACTGTGGACCCTAATCTAAAAACAGCTAAAATTATCCCTCGACACCACAACACCAAAGAAAAAATTCATTTTGAAAACATCAAAAGACCAAAGAAATTCACCGACGTAGTCGAAAACGCATGGAACGAAAAATTGGATAAAACAGAAATACTAAACCAACAATTTGGAATTAAAATCACCCGTCAAGACTTGTTAACCCTTAAAGACCGTCAGTGGTTAAATGATAATGTTGTCAACTTCTACATGGAACTAATCGATCAGAAAACCCAAGAAGATAATAAATTCCCAAAAACCCACTGCTTCAACAGTTTCCTATACGTATCTCTGACACACGGAGGTTACGATCGAGTAAAAAACTATACTCGACGAACAGATCTATTTTCCAAGGACCTGATAATCATTCCCATTTTCAAATCATCCCATTGGCGGCTTGTAACCATTAACCTACTCACTAAAGAAATATTTTATCTAGACTCCTTGAACCAAGACGGAACAGATATATTAGAAACCTGTAAAAATTACCTAGCAGAAGAACACGTGACGAAAAAAGGCCTCCCCTTTGACTTCACGAACTGGAAAATAAAATCCATCTCAGTTCCACAACAAACCAACAGCGATGACTGTGGAGTTTTCATGTGTTTTTTCGCAAAAGCACTAGGAACCAAAAAACCACTTCAAATTAATACCGATAAAATTCACGATATTCGCAAAACCATGTGTTTCGAAATTCTCAACTCGAAACTAATATAAAATATAATCAATTTCAGAATAACCCTTCTGATGCTCGTCTCCGTTGCACTCGGAGCCGAAATAAAAAACGTGACCAACAATCAAGGAATATTACCGATACTACTGGGACCAGCGAAACTGATCACTTCCCAACACACCCTGATCCACCACTACAAAATAGATTTACTAATCGACGAATTTCACCAACTGACTTTACAATACGAAAAACTATTGGAAAAAACCAAATTAAACAACTATCAAATCAAAGAAACAGACGAATACTGTAAACTAATCGAATACAGCATTAATATCATCAAAGAAAAGATTGCTCACATCAACATCAACGAAATTAGACAAAAAAGGGGATTAGTCGATGGCTTAGGCAGTGTTATCAAACTCATTACTGGTAATCTAGACGCCTATGATGGCAAACTTTACGAAACCCTATTTTCCCGAATTAAAAACAACGAATTGAGCATCCAAGATCAATTGGATTCCCAATTTACCATAGTCTCCACATTGACGGAAAACTTCAACGCCACTATCCAAGACATTCGGTTTAACAATGATCAAATTAAAAGCAAACTAGCCGAAGTAGACGACTTTATCAAAACTAGTTCAAATAAATCAGTCGCCGACTCGATAAAAGAATTACTTAATCACCAACAGTTACTACTTAACCTTTTGTTAACTATCTTCCAAGATATTGAGAACTCAATAACTTTCTGCAAACTAGGAACGTTACATCCGAGTATAATCGGTACCCACCAATTATACGAGGAACTGTTGAAACTTTCTGACGTTTACAACTCTAAATTACCTTTAGAAATTAAATACGAAAATATCTTGGAAATAGAATCGAAAATTCAAGTTACTTGTGCTATTCACGATAAAGAAATTGTATATTTCCTGAACATTCCGCTTTCGGATAATCACGAATATTATTTGTATCACCTGCGGTCAATACCGACGTACAAAGACGATCAATACGTGTCAATCTTCCCTAACGTAAACTATTTGATGAAATCTAAGTCTAACTCTAGTGTAGTAACCCTGTCTGGTAATTGTCAAAAAGGTACCATAATGACTTGTCCAAAAACTTTAATCTCAAATCAAGATGCCAAATGTGAAAAAGAAATACTTGCCTCAGGAACGACAGAAGAATGTAAATATGTAACAGTTAACTTTGAAGATAATTGGATAGAATCAATTCCCGAATCCAACCAACACCTCGCAATCTTCCCGTTTGGAGACAAAATAGAAATAATTAACAAACATAACTTTGAAACATTGGAACTTAAAGGCATTTACTTAATTTCTGAACTTGATAGTTAAGTGTATTTTAAAAACCAACCGTTACACTCCGAAAGTGAAACAGTAGGCCAACCTAAACTGCTCACTAATTTGAACTTTCAAATTAAAGATTCGCAAATGTCCGATGTTTCGTTAACACTTAAGGAACTCAATCTAAAGGAAGTAAAATTAAATCATGTCTCACGGCTTGAACCATTAAACATTAACAATTATTTAACCCCTAGCCTTTGGACGATAATTATGTACCTTGCCGTAATCTTCCTAATTTCTTATACGATGACTAAATATTACCGCCATAAACGAAAACAAAATCGCCCCGAGTCACCGTAAATTGTACAATAAATTGTAATCTTTCATGTTTATACTATCATTATACACTCTTTATTGTCATGATTGTAATCTTTCATGTTTTACATTATCATTGTACTCATTTATTATTGTACTCTAATTAACATCCTATTACCTTAATTAATAAGCCGTTGGACGAGCTATAACATATAGATTAACTATGTCTCTACTCTTGTACAGTACCCATTATTCACTTTTATGTCACTAGTATCACATGTATGTCAAATTCATAATTTCCCTCATAAAATTTCGTCTAAGGGGGGACGAGTTACATGTTCATATAATGTCTATTATGCAGAATAATATTCCCACGCGCATAGTTAGCTTAATCAGCAGTTGTAAAACCTATAAAGGGAGCCTGCGAGCCCCAGCTCTTCAGTTCTCGTCCAGCCTTCATCTAACACAGTCTGTACATATTCCCTGTTTATCCAAATAAACCTTTTTTAAAAAGTGATTCCATTAATTACGATACGAAACTTGGATAGATCCCTTTTAAGAGGACTCTTCTCCTTGGGTAATTCTTTCTTGCAGGTCGATGAAGCTCTTCCACAATCCTCTTCTTGACTTCCATTGTTGATGTCTTGTCGTTGACTGATCCATAATTACGAGTTCCCATCCTTTTGGTTTATTTATTATTCGGGTACTGCGATGTAGATTCTTCTTCATCCTCTTCTTCTTCTTCTATCTTGATTTTTTTCCCTTTTTTTTCTTTTTTTTCTTTCTTTATTTTTATTCTTTTCTTTTCTTTCTTTATTTATTTATTTTTTCTTTTCTTTTCTTTCTTTATTTTTTTTTCTGTAGTTGACTCCGTTGATTCGTTTTTTTTTTTTTTTTTTTTTTCGGATACTTGGTCCCAGACACTGAGGAACAAATCATTTTGATTTGGGTTTATTTGTCGTCGTTGTTGTTGTAAACAGGCTCTTTATAATACGCCATTTTGGATGTTTCAAATCCGCAAAACACCCTTCCGTTGAACTGTATCTTTTCTTATGAGCATTCGTTTCATTCAATATTTTCTTGTAAGTTTGTAAATCGTGATCCCTAATGATGCTCATATCTGGTGTTTTTACAAACAATAGTTCCAACAGTCCACGTGTGCATTCGATTTTCATAGAGTTCCCTAATTCGATCCTATCATCTTTGAATTCCACGTAGCTGTCACCCATGGTAAATCGTTTCGATGCTTTGTCATATCGTATTCCATAGGTTTCATCAAAGCCAGGGTCTCCATCAATTTTCTTCTGTATGTATTTCGAAGCGATGCCTTCATCTGCTTGATGTGGTGCTCCAGCTCCACCGGTTTCTATTTTCTTCTCCGGGAGTGTTTCAGTTGGTGTTTCGATTATTCTCGTCTCATCCTTCTTCAAATTTCCTCCTCCTCCTCCACTAGGTGCTCCTTCAGACGGTGAAATCACCATGTACGGTAGAACAGTGTTACCATCTGCCTTGATCGTTTCATACGGTGACGATCTTGAATTTCGACGTACAGTCATCATTAACGATGGTCTATCTGCATCCCCCTCCTCCTCCTCTTCATCGTAACTGCTTTTGAATATGTCAAAAACATTCGTTCTCCTCTTTGTTCTCATCCTCCTTCTTCGTTTGTCAACCAACTTGAAATGGTCTTCAGCTGAACTTGGAAGCTCCACTTCTTCTTCATCTTCTTCTTGTTTCGACAATGGTAGTGGTGGTTGTGGTGCTGGTCTAATCTGTGCCACTGCTCCAGCTACTACTTCGCGGAGTGGATCGTATCTCCTCTTCAGCTGCATCTCCTTATCCTCTCTACACCTCCGGATCTGATTATATTTCTTTCGAATATTTTCTCGTACTTGGGTGATTCTCAGAAAAAGCGCAAATTTCACTAAAGGAAATTGGTCAGTAGAAAAAGGTTCAGGAAAAATTTTAAAAAAATTAGTGTCATTCTTCTATTGCTAATGAAGAGTTTAAAATGCTTGGTTGAGATCAAACTCCCTTTTCAACGCTGAAATTTAAAATTTAAATTTTTTCGTTCCATGGTAATCACAATACACCCACTGTAATCAACATCTCTCCACCAATCCCAAGGATTTCAGTTATTTAAAGTCTAAAAACAGATTACTATAGCTTAGCAGCACAAATTGGTGAATACAGGGTGAAATTTGGGAGGGGGTGAAGTAAGGGGGAGAGGAAAAAAAACATTTACCGAACAAAAAAAGTGGAAACTGTATTTTGTAGAAGGAAAGTAGAAAATTAACTCACGACATTATCACAATGTTGCTCAATTTGTCTTAACGTTTAAAACACAGTCTTGTCTTATTAATACATCATATTATTATACATCACATACATCTTATTAATATAACATTGCGTGGTTTTAGAACCCTCCAAAACTTTACCAGGACCTTTTTAAAGGCAGTCGCCATAGCTTAACTAGGAACATGTAAACTCGGTTTGGCCTTAATAAACTACAAAATCACCTATTGACAACCCACGAGACTAAGGCAGTCTCACAACCAATTTTGAAGCTGTCTAGCTTCTAGGAATGACCATTATTAGGTGAATGTGGTGACTAGTAAAAACTTGAAAAAATTAGGTATAAACTTGGCAAATCTGACATTATCACTCAGCTTACAAACAAACTTACAAAACTATAAGCGCTTGAGAACATGGAACAATTGAGAAATTTGAAACACTCAAGAACTTGGTCAAAAACTTGGGAAGCTTGATCATTGAAAAAGTGAGAAACTTGAAAGAACTATTTTGTAGGGACCTACTTCACTCATTTCAATAACCAAGAGTATTTTTTTATCTTAATTACTTAAAAATCATCCATCAAGATTATTTTTCAGGAACTCCAAGTATTTGTAATCGGACACTTTCGACAGTCTCGAAGTAACTAGCACTAGGGGTGAAGACAAAACAGCTAAAATTTCATCCATCTTCAGTGTCTGACGATCTGCAAGCTCAGGCCACAAAAACAACTTATTGGCCCCCGATCTTGCCATGAAATTGATGTGCAGGTCATCGCCAACATTCTTTTCTACGATCCCTGGGTACCAATCGTCTCCATATACTGCAGCGATCCAGTCTCCCTCGGCTGCACTAGTGGGAAACAATGCTGAAGGCACTTGTGTCACTCCCCTGCTACTATTATAGTAGCAGGGGAGTGACACAAGTGCCTTCAGCTATAATCAACTATAGTCAACCTATAGTCAACTCCCACTTGATAGGGGCTGGTTACATTGTAGTGAATGCACAAGGATCCGATTTCGCACTTGAAGCAGCTAAGGGCGTTGAAATGTAGAGCGTCAACATCACGATCCCATGTGATTTGGTGGGTCTTCATGGTGTTTTTAATAGCCGGAATGGAAGTTTCAAGAGATAATCTATGGTCCATGGCCTTGAAGTCATCGTTCGTGATTTGGAAACATTTGATTTTCTGGATGGACGTTGTTACGACCTGGATGAAGGATTGGCCCTGATTACCATGGGAGGAAAGCATTTCTGTTTTTTCCATGGTGATCATAGTGTTTGGGACATGGTAATCAGAATTCACAGTTTGATGTCTCTTGCTTACCTCCACATAATCAATACTTCAAAAAGTAACATATGAGTGCAGACTACACTAAAAGGGGCTCAAAATTATTGGGTTTGGAAAACAATCAGAGTGAGCAGCGGTAGGAAAACATTGAGCCACGGGAATCAGAAGAATAAAAATACTAACCTGGAGTTGACGAGTCACCGGCTGTAGGCGGGAAGCAACTGACAGTTGGACGCCGGTTAGGCGCCACAATCGGTACAACAGGTTTGCCACCACACTATGAAGCCGTTTCCCGCACAAATATCCCCACACACAGTGAGTGGGGGCATTTCCCGTTTTAGCCATGGTAATCAAATAACATCACAGGACAAAGAATGTTTCCCCTGGGAAACCCATGAAATTGTTCTAGAAGTTAAAAATTTCTGCTGAGCATCCAGGAACTAATTGACTTTTGGAAAAAAGGCATAGAAATTTCCTGAAAGTAGTTCTAAAGCTCTCGTAACTGATCATGTAAGAGAAATCAGGTTTGGGACAGCCACGGTAATCAGAAAATTAACACTTCAAAACCCCATGAACCAACCCAAATCACTTTAGGAGCTACTTTTTTTGGCACATCATGTTAGAAGGAGGCAGGTATTGAAAAAGGAGGACAGTTGGAAGTTGAAAAAGTGATTATTCATCTAACAGCACACTCGGGACTCGAGATTTGCGCTTTTTCTAGGAATCACCCACTTGCGCTATTGTGTTCTCCATGATACTCCTCCTTCAATGGTTAACAGGTGACTGATCCCTCCTGCTGCTCTCTCAGGGTGTTATATACGTATCGAACCCCTGTCGATAGCGACCAGTGCTGACACCACATTCTTTATCAATAACTAAAAACCCATATTGCTCTTTTTCCCAACACAGTGAACAAATTTCTTTGAATTTTTTGAAACTCATATCCATATTGACATGATCGTCATAAATCTTCTTCATATTCAACATATCTTGACTGAAAACAACTATCAAGTTGGCACAATCTCGCACTAGATGTTTGGGGATACGACAATAGCTTTGAGCTAGATAGAAACTATCAGTTTGACTGTGACGACCCATACTAAAATACATCCTAATACGCTCCTGTTTTTCGCAAGCAATATCATCGAAAATTATTATTGAGTTTGGTTTGGTTTGACAGGGCAATGGGACATCGTCACTATTCGCAAATGTATAGAATCCTATTTCGTTCAGAGGTTTTAGAATATTGTGCAAATGAGTGTATCCTGGTTGAAAGAGCGTTCTTGAGAAGAGATAGATATTCTCAAATTTCAATCCTAATTAAGAGTACAATAGATTGAGCATTAAATTTGTTTTACCGCCATTCGAAGTGGCACATATGATGCATCGTATGCTATTTGGTAGCAACTCGCTGTGTCTAGTTCTTGTATCTTGCATTCTGACATCGTCGTCAATGTTTATAACGGGAAGGCTGACGTCTAGCTTATGCAACTGCATGATGAATACTGTGACTTTTCGACCTAATGCACCCCTATTTATACGCTTTTTCAATTTTGCCACCATCACCTTAGAAAATTCCCTCCATCCCTTCATTCATTCAATAATAAATTACATTCACTCACACATTCATACCGGTCAGAACCAGTAAGGGAGAGGACAACCCGGCTCCGACCCTCGAGCCCTACCCACGCATTGAGTGGAGCAAGGCGTGTACAACAAATCCCTGTTGTAGATGGCCAAACGAAAATGAAGGATCCAAGCGATACTTTAAATTCGTTCAACGTGTCACCAACCGACAGAAGAGTACCCTTCGACTTGCTCCGGGCAACCCCCGATGAAAAGCATTACACTTCCCAGCTGCTTACGCAGCAGTTTGGTTGCTCCCGTCGGTCTTCACCAAAATTGCCTCTCCCGTAATACTGGTTCAGCCTTTATTACATTCACACATACGGGAGGTGAGGGGATGGAGTACTTTTAAATAATATTCCTCGCATCCCCGCTTTTATATATCTACCTACATCTAATGGAAAAATTGAAAAAAATTGAAAAAATTTAAAACCTATTGACTAGAAATTGACTACAATTTGATAACCTAAATTTGAAAATCCTACAATTTGAAAATCCTACAATTTGAAAATCCTACTATTTAAGATCTAAAATTTGAAAATCCTAAAATTTGAAAATCCTAAAATTTGAAAATCCTACAATTTGATAACCTACAATTGGAAAATGCTAAATTGAATGAATTAAAAAAGATCTATACGGAGCATTATTCCTCACGGAGGCTATAATGTCCTATGGCTAATGTATCGATACCATTAGGTAAAATGTGACGTTTATCATCGTGTGGGGAAAACGATATTTTATTTAAAATGATACTTTGAACATTGTGGGACTTTGATCTTATGCTAGTGCAGTTATGTCGGCTTATTGTGGAGGAGGTGATACATGCAAGGTAATCATCAACTGTTATTTGATTTTGAACAACAGCTCGTTGGATACCTTTGGCCCGCTTATATTCTTTGCCCTCAATTTCTATTCCATACATTTTTGATCTACATGCTACAAAGCGATAAATGATTTTCCCTGCCGCCTCGTCCTTGAATCTACCCAAACACTTTTTGTACAGGGGGGAATAAAGGGGGTGTTGTGATGGGTAGTTGGAGGTATCTAGGTATTGATCTACCATTTCCCCTTCCATATCTTTATAAAAATCATTCGTTTTGATGGTCCATATGAAAGAATCGGTATCCATGTAATTTAATTTTAGACGATCCCCTGGATATTTGACCTTCATAACGTCATACTGGTAGCGATACATCACAGTTTTAGATAGGTCTAAAATCGCTTGCCCAACGTAGATGGCTTTGTTGAAAAAAATTGATGTTTTCCCCATTTGTATAGCCACCAAATCTTCGTTTAAAATATTAGAATCTATAAAATTAGATTTAGCAATTAGTTTCTCCGCTTGGGCAAATGTGGTTGCGAGTCTCACGTCGATACGTTTCCGGATTTGTTCACAAGTCTTTCCGTATATGGCATTATTATATAATTTGAACTGGTCTTTTTCAAAATCATTTTGGGCGGTCTTACGGAATTCATTATTAATATCAATGTAGGGCTTCAACCACTTGGATTGTCGATAGCGAATCGCTCGATTTATTTTCACTAAAATAAGGCCATGTTCAATTGCTTGTTTTAATGCCATATAGTGGACTACATAATTCTTTCTATTACCTAAATGTGCCACTAGTTTCCCTCCAACATTGGATAATTTCTCAGGGAGGAATGGAAGATCGCTGTGATCGTCATGGAGTTGATTCGGGTAATCTAAGTCCACGTCGAGCAATAGACCATATGGATCGTCTTCCCCTAATGTCTCCAGTTTAATGGTATCCGGATCAACCCATGAGAACTCGCCTATGGGGAGGGGCTTGGTCATAACCGTTGCGTAGAGAGCATTGCAATCTTGGTATGTTAGATATGTACTCTCTTTCGTGGGGTCAACGTCAGGGGCATATTTATTGTTGGCTTTCGAATAACGCCCCGAAGCTTGGACCAGACCACCACGGATACCAGATTCGACCATTAAAAGCATATTATAATCAGTTAGCAGCTCTAATTTTACTTGGGTCATCCGAAGCATACTAGTCCAGGTCATGTGAGGGGTGGTGAAAAACTGTGCGGGATCTATTTTATGGGACTTGAGTGTTATATTCCGAAACGCTTCGAATATTTCTGCTAGAAGAAGGGTATCCACTTTCAGGTACAAATCATGGTAATCACCCATATTGTCACAATCAGCTTCTCTCCATACATCTTGGGCCCGATTGTAATCGTCTTCCGTGATTCCTGCATGTCGCAATTTACTATAAAACTTTTCAATTGTCGGCAATTGGGTTTCACGGAAACGAGCTTCCGAATCCATATACTCGTATGGATACACACCCTTTTGTTTGACGAGATCCAGCAGGCGGGGATTGGTAAAATATTTTGGTAATATATTAAAATTCGAGAGAGTCTGACTCAATTGGTCGAGAGAAGTGGATAAAAATTTATAACTATCTAAAAATCTAATTGAAAACTTATTTGAAACGTTCTTACTAAAACTTATATAATTTTCAGTGTTTGCAGCAATAACTTTGATTCGCTGATTGTCTACGGTGTTGAGGTGTGGAATAAGAAAATGGGAATCGTATCCAGAAAGATTATGAAAAAATACGGGTAAAAACGAAGGATTTTTGAATCGGATGTTGCACTCGGAATGAGCTGCACCCCGATACAATCCTGTGATGTGGCAGTGATCCCGTACTTTTCCATTGATTATTACTGCGGATGAAAATTGTTTGTCGCATAGGTAGCAGGTAGTTGCATTATTATACTCCTCCTGTTGGGTTGGAGTCAAAGGGAGCATTTTTTCATTCCGTGCGTATATTTTTGGTTTATTATCTTCGATAATGAACCATTGGAATCGCCCAAAGAAAAAAAAATTTTAACCCCCCCTCAAAATTTGTTGGTTTACGTTTCAAGACACGTAGATTCAGAAAATCGAATTAAAAAAAATCCGTCCGTCCGCCGTACGCCGTACACCGTACGCCGTACGCCGTCCCCCGTACGCCGTCCGCCGTCCGTGCCACTTTGCCCAGTTAGCGTTGAGCTAAAATTACGAAATTTGGTTTCTGGGTTTGGACCAGCCCCACAATGATCCTCGAAACTTTTCATAACCCTAGGTCAAGGGGAAGGGGTTCAAAACGAACTTTGAAATTTCGACGTCATATCTCTAAAAATTCTCATGAAACGGTGTAATTTTTAGTTCACTTTTGAATGACCTGAAAAATTACGAATCTTTTAAGACCAATTGGATTTTTGTGCGACCAGCCGTTCGTTCACAGAGACCGCGCAAAGGTTTAGGAAAAACCCTAAACTTTCGCGTCGAAAACGGACGTTATGTGACCCAACCCCCAGACGCCCAGAATAAAACTACCTTTTTTCATCTTCCCGGTAAACTACAGTCTAGAAATTTTAACCGTGAGTCGGGGATAGACCACATTGCAATATTCACTCGGTTTCTCATCTGTAAAATAGTTTAAATAATACCTTTTTGTAAGAATACAAATTAAATTTTGACGATGAGCTATTGACTTGAAATTTTAAAAAATAGGTCAGAACTGGATCACAATGCAATATTCACTCGGTTTCTTGTCTGTAAAATTGTTTAAATAATACCTATTTGTTTAAACAAATTAAATTTTGATGATGAGCTAGATACTTGACATTTTAAATATAGGTCAGAAATGGATGATATTTCAATATTCCCTCGGTTTGTATAACATGGTATGAGTATGGTATGGTATATTATTGTATGTATGATTTGGTATAATACAGTATGGTATGATAGGAAAGAAATTCGTATGGTATGGTATGAGTACGGTGAGAATATGGTATGGTGCCGATTTGCAATAAAGTCTGGTAAGGACAGAAGGGTGATCTGCACAAGGAAGATAATAAACCGTTGTGTCAAGAATTTGCAGAGTTTTTGGTTTGTTATCTTCGATTTTTTATTCGATTTTCTGAATCTACGTATCTTGAAACGTAAACCAACAAATTTTGAGGGGGGGTTAAACAATTTTTTTCTTTGGGCGATTCCAATGGTTCATTATCGAAGATAATAAACCAATAAACCAAAATCCGTCCATACGCCGTACGCCGTCCGCGGCACTTTGCCCAGTTAGCGTTGAGATAAAATTACGAAATTCGGTTTCTGGGTTTGGACCAGCCTCACAATGGTCCTCGAAACTTTTCATAACCCTAGGCCAAGGGGAAGGGGTTCAAAATGAAATTCGAAATTTTGACAATGTCATATCTCAAAATATTTAACTTAACCGTGCAATGTATAGTTCACTTTTGAATGACCTGAAAAATTACGAATCTTTTAAAAGACCAAGTGGATTTTTGTGCGACCAGCCGTTCGTTCACAGTGACCGCGCAAAGGTTTAGGAAAAAAACTAAACTTTCGCGTCGAAAACGGCCGCTACGTGGGCCAACCGCCCAGACGCCCAGAATAAAACTACCTTTTTTCATCTTCCCGGTAAACCTCAGTCTAGAAATTTTAACCATGAGTCGGGGATAGACCACATTGCAATATTCACCCGGTTTCTCATCTGTAAAATTGTTTAAATAATACGTTAAAGAAATTCGTATGGTATGGTATGGGTACGGTGAGAATATGGTATGGTGCCGATTTGCAACACAGTCTGGTATAGACAGAAGGGTGATCTGCACAAGGAAGATAATAAACCGATGTGTCAAGAATTTTTTATTTCATATTTAGATAGAGTTTGTTCCGTAGAATTTTTTAAGACCATCCGCAGCTTTGTACGACCAGCCGTTCGTTCACAATGACAGCTCAAAGATTGTGCCTCACAACACGATCGTGAATCAAACTGTTGAAATACAGGTCCGTTTTCATACTAAAAGCTCTTTGGAACATCATATGGCTTAAGTGATGTCGAGTTTGTTGTTCTGAGGTGCGTTTCGTGCTACGGAAATGAAGGTAATTTCGAATGTTTGTTGGTAGGTACTTCTTTTATAGAAAAATTATTACCGACGTAGTATTAAAAACCCCAGAATTATATCGTATTAATTAATCATAATTAATAATAATTATTATTAATAATAAATACGAATTATTAATACCTAACAATAAATTATAATAATTTTCACTAGGTACTTGATAAAATTATTAATAATTAGTGATAATTCATAATAATAATTAATCTAACATTTAGGACCTAGACATTTAGACCTAGTGATCTAGACAGAAGGGTGATCTGTACAACGAAGATAATGAACCGTTGTGTCAAGAATTTGCAGAGTTTTTGGTTTATTATCTTCGATAATGAACCATTGGAATCGCCCAAAGAAAAAATTTTTTTAACCCCCCCTCAAAATTTGTTGGTTTACGTTTCAAGATACGTAGATTCAGAAAATCGAATTAAAAAAAATCCGTCCGTCACTCGTACGCCGTACGCCGTCCCCCGTACGCCGTCCGCCGTCCTGCTGTGCACTGATCTTTTGAACATTGTACCTAGGCCAGTGGCCCATAACAATGTTTTTCAGGCTCATTATCTCCAGGGCAGGCTTATGGCATTTTCTATGCCAAGCACAGCAGGACCCCCTTTTTTCTGCCCCCTCCGGTCTTAGTCATGCAAAGCATGTCCAGACGGACCACGAGGAGGTGCCGGGTGTTGTACGGGATGTTTTAGGGGCAGAGGGGTAGATCACTTCCTGTGGGAAGTGATCCATCTTCTACGTAGCTCAGCCTCTGTACTCCCCACCTCTTCTCATAACTTGTGGTTCTTCCGTCATTGGCAGGCATTTCTCGTAGGTATTTTAGCTCGGCCTCTTCTTATATCTTGCGGCACTTTAATAATTGGCAGGCTTGTCATTATATATATATATCGCTCGGCCTCGTTTCATGGACAAAGGTAGAGGTCGGGCGAGGAAAAACTTCGGAACCGCTCCGTCCTCCAGATCAATGGACACAGTACCTTTATTGAAACATCCTAATTTGTCCGAAAAAAAACCCCCGGGAACTTCGATTTCAAATAGTTCAAAATTCTGTCATGGTCTAGCTGATTATAATGGCAATGTACGGGGTCTGCCCGTTCCGGTTCAATAAGCGAAAATCCTAGTTTCTCAAACCATGACCTACCCAATTTGGGGGGACCTTTCGCATCAACCACATACAAGGGTAATAACCCAAAATCGATATCATTAAATACGACTGGTAACTCTACAATACCTACTGGTTTTGACTTATTTTGAAAATACGATAAAAATGTTTTATCAGTATCAGCCATTTCAAATTCAGCAAAATGAGTTTTAAACACTGAAAAAGGCAAAATAGTGGCATTTGAACCAGTATCTATCTCGAATTTGATCATTATCCTATTTAACAAAAGATCTGCCGTATAAGGAGATACTGATTGTATCGATTCCTCTGTTCTGAACAATGGTTCCACTACTTCAGAAATAAAATGAGATTTGGCTGGCTGTTGTTTACTCTGGGACTTTTCACGGTTTTGTTTCGTTGCATTCTGAGTACATACCTTCACTAGATGGTTACCTTTACAACGGATACATACAGCCTGTTTATGCCAACATGTATTCTTGTGACGGTTTCCACAAATTGTACAGACGGGTCTATCCTCCTGCGCGCCCCTCCGCCGGAACTTTTCTTTGGTTGACCTTTGCCGGAACGTCGATCGGAAGTTCGATAAACGGGTTCCTGCTTCACCTCCTTCGTCAGCTCATACTGATGCGCCGATGACTCATTTGCAGACGCCAATTTGAGAGCTTTCTCGAGAGGCTTTGCGGGTCCTCCTCAAAAAGCCGATCTTTCGCCGGTCCTTTAGCCAACCCAAGGACAAACCTATCCAACACGTGTTCGTCAAGGTTCTTGAAGTTGCACTCACCGCCCAGATTGCGAACTCTGGCCAACCAATCTTGTAGAGTCTCTCCACGGTCCCGAGTCGCATTGGCAAACTTATGCCGATTAGCGAAAATTGATTCGGTAGGCTTGAAATGAGAGTCAAAAAGTTGTACGAGTTCCGTATACGACTTCGTTTCGGGAGCCGCCGGGACGCAAAGATTTGCAATCAAACGGTACGCGTCTTCTTCCAAACTGTTGAGGAATAGCGCCTGTTGTTGTTCGAGATCGGTGATCCGATTTGCCTTGAAAAAATTCACCATGCGAGGTTTCGCCGTCATCCAAGCATTTTTGGTAGATGAGAACGAGTGAAGCGTGCCCACATAAGTCGTCATCTCTGGATGGAACGGTAGCTCAGCTAGCAGACGAACGTCGCACGCACTGTCTAGCATTAACTCACACAAAAAACAATCCTCGTCGCCACTGTAGTATATTAACTACCTTATTAATAATCACTTTGTTCGGTATAAATCACGAGGCGAGGTCGGCCATAGAGAAACATAATTTTATTCGACTGAAAAAAACAAGACTGCCCAAATGGCAGACACACACACACCAAGTAGCGCGCAAGCTGCCTACAATCCATGTGTACTATTCCTTTTGTGTGGATACTACATGAAAATTGCAACCTAATCCAACTTAAAATGAAACAGAACCACATAGAATTTCTAGACGAAGCCAAACGGTACATCTTCCTTTTCCCTTATGAAGACAAAATCAAAATAATGAACCATGGAAATATTGAATTCCGAAACCTCCAAGGCAGGGAATAGTACGATTGAATATCGAAACCAAACCTTGACTACCCCTTCGACCCGAACTATACATATCCCGTCATTGGTAAAATTCGTTAAATCACCCTGGGATTCTAACCGAAAACCCTCAGCAGAAGTCAAACTAAAAAGCCTCAGACACTTAGTGCCCCTGTCAGTCCCCATTCTTTCAAATAAACAATTAGTTCTGCTGCCAAGCATCTGGACCATTGTACTTTACCTGGTAATTATTGTCATTATCTTTTACGTAGCCAAGGCGTATGCCGAATACAAACGAGGAATTCGTTCCAATAACTAAACGAAACATTCAAACTCGAAATTCAATTTGACGTCAAGCTATTACACTTATACTACTATTATGATTATTATTGTATTACTTATTACGTATTATTGTATTGTATTATTATCGTATTATCACGTATTATTGTATTATTCATTGTTGTTGTTTTGTGACGGGTGTATAAAATAAATTGAGTTCATGAAGAACGGCGTATAATTACAAATAGCATCGCACACGGTTCGGATTGTGTGAAAATAGATCTTTTCACTTTTGGAATTGGTGAATAGAAAAGATACACGAACAGTTGGTAGGCACTTGAGAAAATTACGTTATATTTACAAACTGAGGTATTTGAAGCCTTACGAGTAATTCGAAAGAAACAGATATGACAAAGCAAAACTACAACTCCGAATCAGATAGAACAAGAAGACAACACACACAAAAAAAGTAGAAACAGGCTTGCCTACACTAAAAAACCCGCGTCAAAAGTAGAAAAAAAAGGTACAGAAAACTCAACTCTCCTCGACGCCGCAACAAGCGCTAGCTTACATATTTAAAATTTCCCGCCGCATACTCCCACCTGATGAGTTAAAACGAATCACAAAATTACAAGGGAAATGCTTTACAGAACAGTACAATCTACAGACCAATTAAAATACCAACCGAGACAAGACTGGAATACAACATAAGAACATAACTTGAAATACTAGCTAAGAAAATGATTACAAATATCTTGCAGGTAGCTTAACAATTCTACCACATTTGGTTTTGGCATGGCAAATAGAATCCTCAATTTGACCACCGTCTGCCATTCCATGATGGTCGATGTCTGTCTTAGTCGTGGGGCTCTTGTTATCAACGGACTCTTGAGAATCTTCTTCTTCAGAGTGTAAGCTCTCTTCATGTAAGGTATCAGCAGACGGGTCTGGTTGAGTAGAGGTCGTCTCACAGTCGATCTCAAGAGGGAAAATCCGCTGAATGGGTCGAGATATTTTCCCTTCAACGGTTCGAACATCAACAAGTCGAACCTTTCCATCTTTGCCATAAGTGACACTTTCAATGACAGCAAGGGGCCAGTCAAGTCTTTTGTTATTGTCACTGCCAATCATGACAACTTCTCCAATACGAGGCTGTCTGGTGTTGCTTGTACCTCGTGCAGCAAAGGTAAGTCCACCTAGGTATTCTGAACGGAAACGTAGTCGAAGTTCCTCAGTCTTTACCTGACGATACTTGACACGGCGACTGAGGCTAGAGGAATTTAGTTCATCGCAGTCAGGTACTCCAACTTCCATTGTCTCTTGCAGAAACATACTTGGAGTTATTGGCATAGGATCATCTACATCTTCTGAGCAATACGTAATAGGACGTGAATTAACAAGTGATTCACAGTCACAAACAACCGAATATAACTCCTGATAACTAAGGGCAGATCGTCCGAGAATTTTTCGAAGAATAACTTTGAGAGTCTGAATCATCCTCTCCCAAAATCCTCCCCACCAAGAGGCGGTTGGTGGATTGAATCGCCATTCTATCTTATCGGCTTTGCTGTGCTCAGTGATCTTCTCCCAATCAATTGTGTTCAGTGCATTCGCCAAACCTTTATAATTTGTGCCATTATCACTATAGATAATACTGGGCCTTCCTCTGCGCGCAACGAATCTTCTAAATACCAACATAAAAGCTTCAGTAGACAGTGATGTCGCAATATCCAGGTGTACAGCGCGGTATATGGCACATGTGAATATGCAAATCCACACTTTTGTCCCATCAGCAAGGTAAAGTGGTCCTGCAAAATCTGTTCCAACCACTTCAAAAACCCTGGCGTCACGAACACGATCTTCAGGTAGGGGTGGACTTTCCACGTCCAGATGTTTTGATGTGTAACGTAGACACACAACGCATTTCTTAGTCACCCGACGAATCGTTTGTCTCCCTCTAATAATCCAATAATGCTCACGTAAATTATTCAACAAAGCCTGTCCGACAATGTGGCCATTTTGACGATGAACGTGCTCTATCAGACGTTCCACAATAATATGCTGCGATGGCAAAATTATAGGAGCTCGAAAATCAGGTGAATCTTTTCTAGCCCATATTTTGGTTCTCACACGAAGAAGACCTTCCTTTTCGTGGGGCTTCAGTTTCTGCAAAGAACTGTCACTTAAGCCTTCAAAAGACTCTCTCTGTACAAGCCGTAGAACCCATCTCTCAGAAGCATTCAACTCATCAAGGGTTAGACGTCCTATCGTCTTTTCTGCATTGGGTCGGGCATTTTTCCAGAAACGAACAATCCATCCAACCACTTTTAGAATTTTCGAATATCTACTCATGATGTTACCTAGAAACCTCGCACTGAATGGTTCCTCCACACTGACAAACGCAGATACAATAGTTTTTCGCTTCTCAAACAGGACCTCATCCTCATCAACTTCGACAGCGCTAGTAGGCCACTGGTCTTCGGGCAGTCTTAACCACTCAGGTCCCTCCCACCAAGTGGACTTCACAAAAATATCAGGTAAACATCCACGACTTGCCAGGTCAGCAGGGTTGAGAGGTCCAGGTATATGGCGCCAGTCTTTAGTATTAGATAATTGCCGTATCTCACTCACCCTATTCCCAACAAATACCGCCCAAGGCTCGTAGCGCTTTATCCAAGTTAATGTAGTCGAAGAATCACTCCAGTAATAGGTTGAATTGATGCCTTCCAAGACATTCTGGACGTTCGTACAAAGTCGTGCTCCCACCGTTGCAGCCAGGAGTTCTAATCTAGGTATAGTGGTAATTTTCACTGGAGCAACCCTAGATTTTGCTGCAACGAGGTGAACATGAATTTTATCATGCAGCTCAATGGTCAGAAACACAACAGCAGCATACGCAACCTTACTCGCATCACAGAACGTGTGAAGATTCTTGACTGCTCCCGCTGTATTAAAGTTGGTAAGCCATCGAGAAACTGACACCTCTTTCAGAGACGGAAGTTGACTAATCCACAGTAAAAATTGTTCTTTGATGGAAATGGCAACTGGACTGTCCCAGTCTCCTCCCGATAACCATGTCTCTTGAACCAACCTTTTAGGAATAACTGTGACAGGACATACTATTCCAATAGGGTCGTACAAACGCTGGACTGCTGACAACAGCATTCTTCTTGAAATTACGTCGGAATTAGAAATATCTTCCAAAATAGGAACATTGATCACAATTATATCCTTTTTCCGGTCCCAAGTCAGTCCCAGCACTGATGTTTCTGTACAATCAGCCACCAGATCTGCCTTAGTGTGGGTCCAACCTCTCAAGTCGAAACAGGCAAGTGCAAATATGTGCTTGGCTTGACTAATAACATCCTGTAATTCGTTCATATTATTCACACTTCCAACAAAATTATCCACATAGAGACACCTCTTCAATTTGTGTATTAAAGTCTGGTCAATAGAAAGGACTCCCTTGAAAACAAGATCATGGATCCTGTCCAAATGGTGCTCCAAAACTGCACCCAGGAGAAATGGACTACTGCAGACTCCAAAGGGTACTCGGGCGTGACGAAAAATCTTCAGGTCACCATTAGGATTTTTCCACAAAAATTTAACAAAATTTCTGTCACTTGGATGAATTGATATTTGTAAAAACGCTTTCTTAATGTCGGCAATCAATCCAATTTTACCTTCCCTAAACCGTAACAATACAGAAGGTATAAGTTCAATAAGATTTGGTCCCGTTTCCAAACACTGATTAAGTGAGGGATGCCCCTTCTCCTTTGCTGAAGCATCAAAAACGGGTCTGACAGGCGTAGTGGTGTGTTCCTTAAATACTGGACGGTGTGGAAGGTAATGCCCCAAATCCCATTCACTGGCAGGTACCTCCTCAATAATACTAGAACCAAGCCAATCGGAAAATACCTCCATGTAGGCCGACTCCGACTCAGTAGTCTTCAATTTCCGTGCTGTGCTTTCCCATCGCTTCAATGCCAAAGAGAAATTCCGCTGAAGAGGAGGATGGTCCTCGCGCCAGGGTAGTTTCACTTGGTAGCGTCCGTCCTCCAAAATCTGGACTGTATCCAAAAAATATTTCTTTGCAGTTAAGGCCTTTTGCTCCCGGGTCTGAACCGTGGCTGGATCTTCAATTCCCAAGGTCTCGAGCCTCCACAACTCCTGGGCTGACTTATCTAGAGAGAAGAGACTGATGTTAGACATAGATTTTGAGCTTGGTTGTGGAAGCTTTCCCATCAACGTCCAACCCAGTAATGTGTGGAAAGCCACTAATCCATTACTCAGAACGACTTTTTTACCAGTAATGAGCTTTCCCGCTATGTCAGCTCCAATCAACACGTCAATTTGGCCGCCCTTACGATCGGTAAGGGTAATGTTGTGTCTTTTGAGATCAGTGACTAAATTTGACAATGGGACAGCAGGTGTAGCATGGCAAATTTCGTCCGTATCTAGAACATCAAAGTTACAGGCATATTGTTTGTCCATACTCTCTAAGTGAACCCTGTAACATTCATGAATTTTGGCCTCAGAAACGGAACCTCCAAATAACGCATGTTCCAACGTTACGTTCCCATTAGCCCTGTAATTCAACTGGGATGCAAGTCGCTTAGTGATGTAGGATCGGGATGAACCACTATCAAAAAGTAGTCTAGCCGTTACCTGTGGAAAACCTTTAAACCTAACAAGAAGTGTTTGCATGATAACAAGTTCAGCCGAGTTATTAGTTAGGTTGTGGTCAGTAGATGGTTTATCATCAGAAGAAATCTTTTGATCGGGAGCTTTACGATTTGGACACAACAGGGGAATATGACGGCCATCACAAATAATACATTTGAGAATCATCCTACATCTCTTCTTGGTATGCCCCTTTTTTGTACACAGAAAACAACAATTATTCTCTTTCAAAAGCGCCTGGATTTCATCCACAGATCGATTACGTGCTTTGAAGCAATCAGCCGTCACATGCGAAACGTCGTTGCCACAGAAAATGCAGGAGGAACTTCTAGATGACTTTAAGTTGACTAGCTCTGTAGCAGTTGCGACCTTTATCTTATTCTTATTTATGTTTTCACAATTTCCTTTCAAATTAGATTGAGAAGTCAGACTAGACGATTCAAGAGCAAACACGCCACGGGCAAGAGATAAACGCTCTTCAGATTCTACTTCTAGTTTGATGAAATCCAGTAGACGACGAAGCTTATCAACATCTTTACGAGTATTGTCATTTCCAGGTTTTAAAGTAGGCAGAATAGTGACGGAATGCCTCTCCCAATCCTTGAGTAGACTGTCAGGGAGAGCTGACTCAATAAGTGGAGTGAGTAGGTAGGAAAATTTATCAGAAGCCATACCCAAAGTTTCTAAAGCTCTTATTTGGGTCTCGAGTCGATCATACAGCGTCACTAACGGGAGACAATTTTCCCCCTTTGCCTGCAACAAAACTAACTTCAATATTTCTCGAGAATATAACTCGACGAGTAATTCCTCCCTACCAAAACGTTGCCTTAGTTGTTCTACAGCCTTCTCATAATTTCCAGCTGACGGAGGGAAGCTCTCGACCAACTGTCTAGCAGGGGAATCTTCAGTGGTATAAAGCAATAGGTACTGAAACTTAGTTTCCGCATCAAAATCGTCACTTTCGTGGATGCGCTTGAATATTGTCCAAAAAGAAATCCATTCTTTCAAATTTCCGTCGAATTTCTTAGGAACCAATTTAGGTAACATCAAGTGATGTTTACTTGACTCTGAAACTGACTGATTCGATTTCAGAGAGACACGATCGAACTGGGGATCTATATCAGCAACAGGTGGAATAAAACTCGCCTCTAATTGAGTCTTTTTGGCGACCAATGACAAATACAAATCTCGGTATTCCTCAGTTTTGTCAACCTCAACACTAACTTCGTCTTCCGATAGATTGGAATCAAATAAAAGATCGTATATAACGCCATCAACTTTGAAAAGACGCTGCGCCTTGTCGTCGAGCTTGACGAAATCCAACTGAATTACGTCCTTATCCGGCTGTTGCGAATCAAAATGTTTCTCGAACTTACCCGCTTCCTTTGAGAAAATTCGCCTCAGTTGAGATCTCTCAGAACGTAACCGTTTCCATTCCTCTGTCATGTTGAACGAAATCACCAATCCCCACAAGGGATGCCACTATGTGAAAATAGATCTTTTCACTTTTGGAATTGGTGAATAGAAAAGATACACGAACAGTTGGTAGGCACTTGAGAAAATTACGTTATATTTACAAACTGAGGTATTTGAAGCCTTACGAGTAATTCGAAAGAAACAGATATGACAAAGCAAAACTACAACTCCGAATCAGATAGAACAAGAAGACAACACACACAAAAAAAGTAGAAACAGGCTTGCCTACACTAAAAAACCCGCGTCAAAAGTAGAAAAAAAAGGTACAGAAAACTCAACTCTCCTCGACGCCGCAACAAGCGCTAGCTTACATATTTAAAATTTCCCGCCGCAGATTGCAACTGATAACTTTAACACACACAGACAGATGAACGGTTCATCATGAACCTGGTTCGGCTGCTTTTTCAGTGCAGCCAACATAACAACTAAACATCTTCCCCCAGCAATTAGAGGAGTTACAAAGGAACATTGACTTTAACCTTAAACAGTACTAAAAACAACAGAACTGCAATTTGCAGAGAACTCAGACCAAAATTATGTATACCTAAGATTAATAAGAAAAATACAAGTACAAACGAACTGCTACCTATAATATACATTATATGTCAGTTTCATTTAATCCCCATCTCATAATCATTAAATTTTGACGGCATTTTTAAATTACGGCCAGATCTGCTACAGCGCAGTTGGCCTGGATCACCACCTCCATCTGTAGACCCACGACATCCAGTAACAGGCTCAGAATTGTCATCATGAACGGATTGCTCAAATGGAATCATCTGTTTCAACCCTTCTGCAGAGGGGAAAAGCGACGGTTGAGCAGATACTACCTTTGGCACTTGCTCTCTCACCAACCTGGGAGTAATGAAGAGTTCATTTCTCCTATAGCATTTACCTGCTTCAGATTCAACTATATAGGATAAGGGCGTTTTACCAAGTGAAACAATGACTCCGGGAGTCCACACAGAATTAGGAAGCTTCTGAAACATGACAGTATCTCCCACACAGTAATGTTCTCTGGATGTAGCTGAACGATCATACACTTGTTTACTTGCCTCTCTGTTCGTTATTAATTTTTGTCTATCTTGAAGAATCGTGATTTTAGGCGTTAAATAGTTGGGACTACACGGAATGTTGGAACGTAAGTTCCTGCCCATGAGACCTGCAGCAGGGGAACCCACATCACCGCGTGGCGTATTTCTCAAATTAAGGAGTCCTAGCATAGGATCTTCACCGGACTCAAATGATTTGGTTGAAAAGCCTTTTAACAGTTTTCACGGCACTCTCTGCCAATCCATTCGACCTTGGATAGTGAGGTGACGACCTGATGTGCAAAAATTTCCACTCATTTGCAAACTCCCTGAAAATCTGGGAATCAAAATATAAAGCTCCATCTGTATAAAGAATCAGTGGGACTCCATGACGAGCAAAAATGGATTTAATTTTCTTTATGACTGTGGCACTTCTTAAATCAGTCAATTGGGCCACCTCAATAAAATTTGTTAATGCACCACCACCAGGTACTGGTGACCATTCCACTCAAAAGCATCACAAGCTACCTCAGACCACGGATTGAGGGGCAGTTCTTTGCTCTTCAAAAGCGCCTTTGATTGGCTGTTTCTGAATTTAAGGCAAGTAAGGCAGGACTTGACAAATTTTTTTTATGTCCTGCGTGATGCCCACCCAGAACACTGTGTCCTCAGCCCTGCAGGTTGTTCTTACAATTCCAGGGTGACCAGTGTGAAGAAGATGGAGAACTGTTGTGCGCAATGCACCAGGAATCACAATGCGATCACCCTTAAGAATAAGATCCTCACAAACGCTCAGCTCAGTTCTGAATTCATAAAATGGTTTGCAGGAATCTATCACATTCCTATAAGATGGCCAACCATCCTGGATATAACTGCGAAGTTGGATAATCAAAGGATCCTTGGACGACTCTTCAACTAATTTGGCCTTCTGTTCACTAATCAGTGAATGGCACAATATACTGGCCACAAATACCTCATCAAAATCTTCAATAGTAGTTGAGACATCAAATAACGGTTTGTGGTCGGTCTCCACCCTTACCTTGTCCCTTCCCAAAAGAAAATGTTTGAATTTCATCAAACCAAAGCACACAGCCAACAACTCCTTCTCTATTTGAGAATATCGCTGTTGAGTATCAGTTAAGGCTTTGGAGGCAAACGAAACTGGGCGTCCTTCTTGAAACAAAGCAGCCCCAAGACCCACCGAACTAGCATCTACACTAACGGTTAGATCCTTATTAGAATCAAAAAATGCCAGGACAGGTGCAGAAGTGATAGCGTTTTTCAAAGCTATAAGTGCCTTATCATGAGTTTCGGTCCAAATAAAGCAAACATCATCTTTAAGCAAATCACGGAGAGAACTTGTCAAGTCAGAATAATTGGGGATGAACTTTGACAAGTAGTTAAACAAGCCTAGCACACGCTGAAGCGACTTTTTGTCATTAGGGCGCCTCAATTCAGTAACGGCTTTTATTTTGTCCGAGGTGACTGCAACACCTTTATCTGAAAACATATGCCCCAAAAACTCCACTTTATTTGAGAAAAATACACACTTAGCTGGGATAAATTTAATCCCTTTAATTTTTGCCCTTTCCAATACCTCCATTAGGAGCTTATTCAAATCATCATGGCTGTTTGCCCACAAAAGTATATCATCTTGATATGTTGCCACGTTATCAAAATCCAAACATGTTGCCGAAATTTCCGCGTGAAAAATTTCCGATGAACAATTCAGTCCAAACGGCAAGCGCAAAAACGAATAACGCCCCCAGGGGGTCTGGAACGTGCACAGCCTGCTACTGGCGTCGTTCAGTGGGATCATCCAAAACCCCGACTGCGCATCCAATTTACAAAATAACTTCCCTTTTCCCACTTTAGCTGCTATTTCCTCCACAGTGGGGAAAGGGAAATGTGGGCGCTTTATAAATTTATTTAAATTTCTAGGGTCAATACAGATTCTTATTGAACCATCTTTCTTGGCCACTACAGCCATTTGGTTGACCCATTCCGTAGGTTCTAGAATTCTGCTAATAATTCCCGAAGCTTCCATTCTATCTAATTCTTTTTTCACTTTGGTGGTAAGAGGAATTCTCCTTACTGGGCAAATTACCGGTCTAGGAGTGGGGGTCAAATGAATCTGTGCCTTTGAGGAGAAACAACCAACCTTTCCATCAAACAAATGTGCAAATTCAGCAGGCACTGGTAGCTGAGCAAAATTTACACCATGAACTCTAGCAATTAAGCCCAATTCTTCAGACGTTTGTAGACCTAATAGATTGGGACAATCCCCGTCCATCACCATAAATTCTACATTATAACATTTACCTTTGTACAAACAAGAAATATCACATCGCCCCAAGACTGGTACCCTATTATTAGTAAATGACTTAAGAACTAATGAAGTTTTACGCAAATCACAGGACTTAAACCCCAACTTGGAAAACTGAGACCATCCGATTATATTGCATGCCGCCCCCGAGTCAACTTTCAGCTCCACCTTTTGGCCCTGCAGGACAAGTGTGACAGTGTACCAATCCATTACGGTCGCCTTCTTGACAGCATGCACATAAATTGAATCACACACAAATTCATGATCACTCCCGCCAACATCAGACTCATCCCTCTTGACGTGATGGACAGTCGACTGGACTCTTCTTTTGGTCATCTTACATGCCACAGAGCCCTTAAAGTGGTTCATTTGCTCACACGCTCGGCACAGTTTCCCAAAAGCTGGACATCTTCCATAGTCATGATTAAAAGTACATAACTTACAGTCAGAGACGAATTTGGGCTTGGAATCATTTCGGCGTGATGAGTGTACTGGCCTGGAACGACGCACGAAGTCCACAGCTGGAGGTTCTGTCTTTATCTCTGGAGCCTGGATCTGCACCACACGATCTGACACTGCTGCCCTGGACCTGCATGTTTCCAAAGCGAGATCCTTAGTCAAAGACTGCACATTTAATAATTGTTCCTGCAGTCGGACATCCGAAATACCTGTCACAAATATATCCCTTATCAAATCGTCCCTCAAAGTCGAGAAGTCACATGATGCACTCAGATTTTGCAACACGGTCATGTACTGCACAAAAGTTTCTTCAGGTTGCTGTTTTCTTGTGAAAAACACAAATCGCTCATATGTCACATTAAATTTTGTTTTTTGTTTTTGGCAAAAAATAAGAGTCAAATCTTCCCAACACGGCACTCAAATCTTTCTGCTCGTCGTCCGTCAATCCAAATGACTCGAAAACATCCTGAAGTTCATCACCTCCAGAATGGAGCAAAATGGCAACCTTACTTTCGGCAGATGCTCCTGGTTTGTAAGCGGTAATGTAAGTCTGGAAGCTCCGTCTGTATTTCTTCCAATTGACGGCCATGTTGCCGTCCGTGGCCATCGGAGCCAACACGGGAAGACTTGACATATTCGACACACCAAGTAAACAAAATTCAACGCATCGCACTACTCAGTTATTAACCGCTGTCACCATGTTTTGTGACGGGTGTATAAAATAAATTGAGTTCATGAAGAACGGCGTATAATTACAAAAAGCATCGCACACGGTTCGGATTGCAAATTATAACTTTAACACACACAGACAGATGAACCTGGTTCGGCTGCTTTTTCAGTGCAGCCAACATAACAACTAAACAGTTGTCTTTTCCTTTGCATTGAATTGTAACACTACTAGTTGTATCATTATCATAATGTTGCATTGTACTTGTTCACGTACTAATTCACAATATTCACTAATTGTCAATAGCGTCTTCCCCAAATTCAATCTTGGGGGGGGGGGGAGTACTTATGTACAGCTCCCTTACGTAAATCTGCTTACTACTAATATCCTAGCTGACATCAGCATCCCAAGTTTATATAAGGAGCCAGCCCTGCGCGGCAAGGCAGTTGGTGTTTACGCTTCAGACCGTTAGCTTCACAGTTGTCATTCTCTCCTCTGTAACTTGTGATCAAGAATAAAAACCTTTTTTAAAAAGACATTTTTGGAAGAACCAAATTTAGCTTATATATATTTATGTATGTGCCATTCCAGACGATAACTCCCGATAGAATTGAGATAAAAAGTTCAAATTTGCACAAAAAATCCGTCTTGGCAATCGACAGGCTGAGTTCGTAGATGGGCAGAATCGGACCACTCTAACGGGGGGTGTTGGGGGGGGGGGGGGAATTCCTCATAAATTCCCAAAATGGAACATTTGACAAGTGACACCTCATTTTAAAGGTTTGCTCATGTTGAACACGATGGTGAAATCGGAATTGCGATATCTCATTCCGTTCTCAAACTGGAGCACTTTGAAGATGAAGAAACGTGGTTGTTCTCTGATAATATTATGCTCTTCGTGTTAAGTCTGCTCCAATCTGATAACGGAATGTGATATCGCAATTCTGACTTCACCGTCGTGTTTAGAGTTGAAATATCGAAAAGCTGAGGCGTGTAAGGGGTGGGGGGTGGGGGGGGGGGGTGGTTGCTCAAAAAATGAAAGTCTGACACCTCATTTTAAAGGTTTTTACACGCTGAATACGATCGTAAAGTCAGAATTGCGATACCTAATTTGGTTCGCAAACTTGAGTACTTTGAAGATGAAGAATAGGTCCTTCATGGTTAATCTGCTCTAATCTGATGAAGGAAGGCGATATCTCAATTTCCACTTATCCTTCGTGTTCAGCGTTGTAATGTCCAAAAGCTGAGGGGGGTTTTGGGGTTTCCCAAATAATTCTTAGTTACCTACCTACTTCTCGAACCTACATAGATTATGCGATTAGAAACGGGCCTTCCGTTCCTTCTTCCATGGCCCAATAGGTAGGGAAAATTGTGCCCACTCCGGAAGTAGTGTCACCTGCTGCAGGCACGCGTAAGGGTCAATTATACCTACTACTAACGACTCAAACCCCACATTCGACACGAAGAGGAGAAATAAGCTATTTTGATAATCTCAATTTTCGGTGTACGTATTTTTCAGTTTTTGTAACTGACTTGTATTTGAGTACTCGACGTTTTCTTGACTTTAATCATGAAAATAATCTGGACTCTTTGTAGTCAGCAGAAATCATAGCCGGATTGGTACGGCGTCAGGATGTCATCGGGCTCAATAAGTGGACAGTCGTCGTTGTCCTTGCCTGCGTCGATTTTATTTATATCTATTTCATCCGTTAAACAGCTAAGGACGGTTTCGTTGTATGCCAACCTGAAACCAGTAACATCCGGAATTGGGAACACACAAAAGTGATCCACCATTGGAATTTCGAAAATGAACAGAATAATTTTACTTGTTTCTCAAGCACGTGGCGTGGCTCTCCAGCTGCCGATTGTATGCTGCCAATTTTTTATTATTGGTCGCGAGACTTCCTGACAAACATGCAAGTTGGGACATCAGTTCGTTCAATTTACACATTCTTTCCTCGTTATCGCACTGCAAACAATTTTTGATTTGATATTTTTAATAATGAACCACTGGACCAAAACTTTAAACCGGCGCGAATTGAACCCAACACAAGCGGAGCGTACCTCCAACCCAAGACCACGGGATGGGTCTAATACTGCATATTGGACCCACATTTGTGTCCCTTAACCTTACACTGGTAATGTACGCCTCTCAGGCGTACCTTTTTTTTTTTGGTTTATTATCTTCAATAATGAACCATTGGAATCGCCCAAAGAAAAAAATTTTTTAACCCCCCCTCAAAATTTGTTGGTTTACGTTTCAAGATACGTAGATTCAGAAAATCGAATAAAAAAACTCTGCAAATTCTTGACACAACGGTTTATTATCTTCCTTGTGCAGATCACCCTTCTGTCTATACCAGACTGTATTGCAAATCGTACGTAGATTCAGAAAATCGAATAAAAAAAAACTCTGCAAATTCTTGACACAACGGTTCATTATCTTCTTTGTACAGATCACCCTTCTGTCTAGATCACTAGGTCTAAATGTCTAGATCCTAAATGTTAGATTCTTCTTCTTCTTCTTTGTGGCTCTACAGCCCCGGGTGGGCCTTGGCCTCCTTCAAGACGGCCCTCCATCGCGTCCTGTCCTTTGCTGCACCTCTCCAATCCCGACATCCAGTCCTGGCCGTGTCTTCCTCCACGTTGTCGATCCATCTCTGCTTGGGTCTTCCTCTTCCCCTGCTTCCAAACGGCTTCGTTATGAGGAGCCTTTTTGACGGCTCCTCATCCGGCAGTCGCACAACGTGTCCAGCCCACCTAAGGCGACCCAATTTGGCAAACTTGACAGCGTCAATATCGCCATACAGCTGGTAGATCTCCTCGTTTTTTCGGCGTCTCCAGCAACCACGATCACAGACCGGGCCGAGGATTCTCCGCAGTATTTTCCTCTCGAACGCTCTAATCCTGTTCTCTGACTGTTTAGTCATCACCCATGTTTCCGCTCCATATAAAAGAACTGGACGAAGGAGGGTTTTGTACATGGTGAGCTTTGAATTCCTCGATAGCGTCCTGGTTCATTATCTTCTTTGTACAGATCACCCTTCTGTCTAGATCACTAGGTCTAAATGTCTAGATCCTAAATGTTAGATTAATTATTATTATTTATAAAGGTGTCTCTCTTACAACTTAAGAAAGAAAAGAAAATAATTGCAATTAACCATGCAAAAGTTACCAGAGCGCAGGTTGAATTGATGTGCCAAATCCCTAAAAGCAATACCAGTTTCTTTCATCGACAGTATAATTCTATAGGCTGTAGATTTTTCAATACTTTTCCTACTAGTCTCAGGCAATCTGTGGTTCAGGTTAATTGGAAGTCTCTAATCACTAGCTATCTCATTTCAAACAATGTTCAGCTCCACTAATTTCCTACAACTAATGTAACTAACAATTAAAAAAAAAAAAAAAATCCACTGGCTCTTCTTCTAGCATTATTATTAGGCACCAACATATTGTTCTTTTCCCTATCTTCCAACAAACTTAATTTACCTTTTTTACTATATTATACTTCTACTTCTATATTGTACTTCTTCTACACTATACTTCTACTATTTTTTATTTTATTTTTTGAACAAACAAGAGGCAGAGTTTACCTCGATTTGTATTGCTGACTCCTCTCTCTATGCGCGGTTCTTAACCTTTCAGAGAGAGTAATTTTTCCAGTCTACAATATGATATAAGCGTACATTTATGTTTGAAATATGATTTTATTTTATTATTGTAATTATTTTGTAATTGAAATGGAAAAAAAAATAAATAAATAAATAAATAAATAAAATTATCAATTATCACTAATTATTAACAATTTTATCAAGTACCTAGTGAAAATTATTATAATTTATTGTTAAGTATTAATAATTCGTATTTATTAATAATAATAATTATTATTAATTATGATTAATTAATACGATAAAATTCTGGGGTTTTTAATACTACGTCGGTAATAAAAATTATTTTTCTATAAAAGAAGTAGGTACCTACCAACAAACATTCGAAATTACCTTCATTTCCGTAGCACGAAACGCACCTCAGAACAACAAACTCGACATACTTGAAAGGAGTGACGTTTGTGGGAGAGGAGGTGTGATTGAAGGAACCACAATTGCTTCTGTCTTCAGTTGGTTGAGGGGGTTGTTGATGTTGAATAGTAAGGACACCTTGCCCTTGATGTTGTGAAGAGGTGAGTTGTTGACACCTGATATGGCACCCTGATAAGGTTTGCAAACCATATTCAGTTTTGAAGCGCAATTGGCAGTGATCATGGTGAATTGGGATCCAGCATCTAGCAAACCCCTGACGCGGTGAAGTCTACCCTGAGCATCAGGAATAAGAGCAACCACTGTTCCCAAGAGTACACCAGCAACTTCAGGGGACACACTTGTACCAGAAAACCCAGGAGCCTTGGCAATACCAACTTCATTGGCGGCACCTGATGTTTGTGCACCATCCCTAGGCCTGAGATGGAGTGTGGTGTGATGTCGACCATCGCATTCACGGCAAACAAAGGCTGATGTACAATCCCTTGTGCGATGAGCTGGATGTAAGCAGTTTCTGCAGCCTGGGAAAAGCTTCAAAGCATTGAGGCGTTTTGATGGATCCATTGAGATGTATTGAGGACATGCAGAAATGATGTGTCGCTGTTTGCATATAAAGCAAGATGCTTTGTCTTCAAGTGGCTTGGAGCTGGTTTTAGCCTTTTCCCCAGCATTATGGGCTAGCAGGGCCTGTCCCTTCCTACCAAACTTATTTGGAGAAGGGGGAGGTCTTGATTGTTGTGCAGGCTTTGCATCACCCGCTGTAGAGCCAGCGCCATCTGTGAGTCGCAGAACGTGGTAATGAGACTGCACAAACTCCTTCAATGTGTCAAATTTGGGAAAGGTAGTTCCAACATTGGCTATTTCAAAGGCCTGACGAGTCTTTGGGTCGAGGACCCGAAGAGCTAATTCGCAAAGCAGGTAGTCTACCAAGTCTGCAATCCCTAGATTCTTCAAAGATGAAATGCTTTCTGAAACATGAGAGAGGTACAATTGCAAGGAATCAGCTGTTGGTTTACCAGTAGGCATTTTGAATGTTAGCAAGCGCTCAATGTAAGATGAGGCTAACTTGCGTTTGTCATCATAGACACGAACCAGTGCACTCCAGGCCTGGTCAAAGTTGATGTCAGTGACTGGAATATGCTTGATAACGCCCAGAGCTGGACCCTCCAGGTATGATACAAGATACTGGAAGCGTTCTCCATCAGTGAGTGAAAGCTCACCCTTGACACAGGCACAGAAAAGTTGCTTAAAGGATGGCCACTCTGCCCAATTACCTGAAAACCGTTTAATCTGAATTTTTGGCAGCATTGCTCTAGGCTTGGACACTGATGGCGTGCCAGAGGCATTCATGGAGAAATCCATCAATGTAGATTGTGCTGGTTGTTGCGCCGGTGGTGTAAGTTGAACGTAGTAGTTGTGGCAGTCATAGTAGTTTCTCTTAGCAGTAGTTCGGACAGCTTCATCTTCTGCTGAAGGAAATGCAGGATCAATGTTGTGAGCTTCGCAGACGTCGATAGCCTTGTTCCACTCTTCCTTGAAAGCGGCAAACGTCCTCTCAGCTGTGGTGTACATGCCCAGGAATAATGGTTTATCGGCAGGCTTTTGTACAGCAGACACACCTGCATTACGAATGTCCAGCAATTCACCAGCAAAGTCCTTTATGGAGCGTTTCAATTTAGCTAACTGCCTAACACCACTATCTGCACTGGGAGGAGCCATGATAAAAAATGAAGCTCAGGAAAAGAAACAAAGTGAATGCTAAAGCACGTAGAAATGCAAGACAATGAAAAGGTATAATAGGTACGAGTATTACATGTATTATGAAAAGGTATTATAGCAGTTGTTATAAGAGAGAAACAAGAACTGTAGAAACAGTACAGAAAAGATATCAAAACCAAGATGCAACAAAGTAATAATAGTAGAGGAGTCCACAGTAGGTATAGAGTATGCAATAAAGAATAAATGAGAAAGTAGAAAACTATATGTGCAAGAGATCAGCAAAATGGTTACAATTAGGAAGAAAAATATGCCCTCTCACTTGCTCAAAGGAAAACTCAGGTTTCTGAATCCAAAAAATCCGGCTCGAAGGACCAAAAAATATGAAATGATATGAGGTACCACGTTATGGCACCAATTATACCAATTCAATTAGATAGAATTAGTGGCAAGAGGTTTAGGAGTAGTACAACTCATAGAAGTGGCAGTAATACGTCTAGAATTATGGCGGCATGTAGCGCTAACCAGGCAACTAGGTATTTATACCAAAGAAAGTAAAGGAAGTAAGAAATGAAGTATTCACTCGAAGGACCACAGCCAGAAAGGTGGCTGAAAGAAGTATAGTTGAATAAAATTAGAAAGTGAGCAAGGGTGAAAGAGAAGACAAGAGTATGAGAGAAAATAAAGTAAGTTATAATGAACGTAAGAAACAGGATGGCCTAACCCTACCTACCTAAGTCTCTATGGCCATAGGATAAAAATGGTTTTAACAATACCGATATGATGTGCCAGCAAAGTACGTCCTGAGATAGGAGAGCCTCCAGTGACCAGACAGCAAGCAGCAAAACGGGTCCTCTGCTGATTCCTTGATAGGCAGGAATGAAATTGAAGTTGATGATAGGTCGATACTTGGCACAGTGTACTTGGTACTGTATACTTGGCACGTCCAGGAAGCGCTGGACCACGAGGTACTGGTTGACGGTAGGTGAGTAGTGCAGTAGGTACTATTACAAGGATCCAGTGAAAATTGCTCACACAAGGATGATTTCACTATCCTCAACAGTGAGGAAGCTGAAGGCGTCAAATCTGGCCCAAGAAAAGGGGAACAGGCACCAGAATTGGTCAACAGGGAGGGTTTTAGCGTCTTTTGATAGAAAAACGGATCGTTGCATGTGGGGCTTCCTTTGTTCAACTGAAATTAGGAGGCAAGATTCGTTCTTCCCTCTCCCCTGTGTCTCAACCAGGAATTATCTTAATCACGGAAGAACTTCCTTCTTTTTGGTTAGAGTTGGCAAACCTGGTCGGCCCAAATTCACATGGAGAACTCCATACGGTGTGACGTCATGAAAGTAGTGATGATAGTAATTCAGTATCCAGTAGATATCTCTAGCATCCTTCGGAGTTACGGTGATACAGTGCCGTTAAAAAGTTCGTTGTATTTTCTTAAAATGAAGCGCTATTTATCTAACATGGGTTTGAAAAATATTTAAAACATGAGTGGCAATTTTGAAAGGAATGAGACTATCTACAGATAACAGCTAATTTTCCACGTGCTTTTAGCGCTAACAACAGGTGCTTTTTAAGTGCAATTGGTAATGGCTCTTATCACGTAGGAATACGGCGGAGAAATGTAAACAAGTGGTGAAACGGTTTTGTTCAATTTTGTGCTCAAATCTTGTGATTTCAGTGAATGTATTGAGGGTTGAGTCGTAAATTGAGCACAGGTAATCCTTTCTTTTCAGGGGGTTAAAAAATTTTTTTCTTTGGGCGATTCCAATGGTTCATTATCGAAGATAATAAACCAAAATCCGTCCGTCCGCCGTACGCCGTACGCCGTCCGTTCCACTTTTCCCAGTTAGCGTTGAGTTAAAATTACGAAATTTTTTTTATGGGTTTCGACCAACCCCACAATGGTCCTCGAAACTTTTCATAACCCTAGGTCAAGGGGAAGGGGTTCAAAACGAATTTTGAAAATTTGAAAATCTCATATCTCGAAAAATTCATATAGAACGGTATGTTTTTTATTTCATATTTAGATAGAGTTCGTTCCGTAGAATTTTTTAAGACCATCCGCAGCTTTGTACGACCAGCCGTTCGTTCACAATGACGGCTCAAAGATTGTGCCTCACAACACGATCGTGACTCAAACTGTTGAAATACAGGTCCATTTTCATACTAACAAGCTCTTTGGAACATCATATGGCTTAAGTCATGTCGAGATAATAAATAATCAATAATTATTATTAATAATAAATACGAATTATTAATACCTAACAATAAATTATTAATACCTAACCTAATAATTATTATTATTATCAATTATCACTAATTATTAACAATTTTATCAAGTACCTAGTGAAAATTATTATAATTTATTGTTAGGTCTAATTATTATAATTTATTGTTAGGTCTAAATGTCTAGATCCTAAATGTTAGATTAATTATTAATCTAACATTTAGGATCTAGACATTTAGACCTAGTGATCTAGACAGAAGGGTGATCTGTACAAAGAAGATAATGAACCGTTGTGTCAAGAATTTGCAGAGTTTTTTTTAATTCGATTTTCTGAATCTACGTATCTTGAAACGTAAACCAACAAATTTTGAGGGGGGGTTAAAAAAATTTTTTCTTTGGGCGATTCCAATGGTTCATTATCGAAGATAATAAACCAAAATCCGTCCGTCACCCGTACGCCGTCCGTGCCACTTTGCCCAGTTAGCGTTGAGCTAAAATTACAAAATTTGGTTTCTGGGTTTGGACCAGCCCCACAATGATCCTCGAAACTTTTCATAACCCTAGGTCAAGGGGAAGGGGTTCAAAACGAACTTCGAAATTTCGACAATGTCATATCTCTAAAAATTCTCATGAAACGGTGTGATTTTTAGTTCACTTTTGAATGACTTGAAAAGTTACGAATCTTTTAAGACCAATTCGATTTTTTTGCGACCAGCCGTTCGTTCACAGTGACCGCGCAAAGGTTTAGGAAAAACACTAAACTTTCGCGTCGAAAACGGCCGTTATGTGACCCAACCCCCAGACGCCCAGAATAAAACTACCTTTTTTCATCTTCCCGGTAAACTACAGTCTAGAAATTTTAACCGTGAGTCGGGGATAGACCACATTGCAATATTCACTCGGTTTCTCATCTGTAAAATTGTTTAAATAATACCTTTTTGTAATAATACAAATTAAATTTTGATGATGAGCTATTGGCTTGAAATTTTAAAAATAGGTCAGTACTGGATCACAATGCAATATTCACTCGGTTTCTTGTCTGTAAAATTGTTTAAATAATACCTATTTGTTTAAACAAATTAAATTTTGATGATGAGCCAGATACTTGAAATTTTAAATATAGGTCAGAAATGGATGACATTTCAATATTCACTCGGTTTGTATGACATGGTATGAGTATGGTATGGTATATTATTGTATGTATGATTTGGTATAATACAGTATGGTATGATAGGAAAGAAATTCGTATGGTATGGTATGAGTACGGTGAGAATATGGTATGGTGCCGATTTGCAATACAGTCTGGTATTTAAATAAGTAAACTTTATTGTTTGAAAAATCAACATTACAGTTATGATAACAGCTGAATATAGTAGATTATGTATCTAAGTAACATGAAACATGCATAGCAGGTACAGCCCAGTGGCTGCCCTGTACCAGTCTTTGGCACAATACACAGTGCTTACGATGATTTAAACGAGAAGTGCATCTTGTGGTCGCTTCCTTTTTAATCTGCGTCTATTTGGTATTGGTGGAGGATTAGCTGCCAGGTTGGAAACTGTCGGGTTAGGGTGATCAGTCATGCGAGTATGGAGGTTGCTGTAGGTAATTTTGATCTCTTCGTGTATGTAGGGGATGTCCAGGTCATTGTGGAGTGTCGCATTTCGTACGTACCACGGAGCCGCAGTAATGAGCCTCAGCATTCTGGTTTGAGTCACCTGCACTTTGTTAATATGTGTGGCCGCTGCGGATCCCCACAGACCGCAAGAGTATGACCAAATTGGTTTGATGAGCGAGAGATAGATCAGTCTTTTAGTGCTGAGGGAAATAGGTGATCGATCTCCAAGTAATGGTTTTAATTGCCTTATTCGTTGCCGGACTTTTGTGACTAGATATTTTATGTGCTCCCCCCATGTCAGCTTACTGTCCAAGTTAATTCCAAGGTATCGAACTGAGCGGTCCTGCGGGATCGGGCCTCCATTGAGAAGGAGAGTTCCATGGAAGTCTTGGTGGCAAAGGGTGAAGGGAACCACTACTGATCAGTGGCGGCTCGTCCATAAGGCCACCTTGGCCCTCGCCCCACCCAAAAATTTGCAAAGGAAAACAGAAAAAACATAGAACAAGGAGAAAAAAATCTTACCTACTACTACCCACCATGGAAGAAGGGAGATCTCCCTTCTTCCATGACTACCCACTTCCACTGAGCTCTTGCAGGCGGGCGGCTATTTCGTCTGACTTCGATAGCAGTACACTGTGTCACAGTGACTGTGATAAAAGTCGTGTCCTCAACGCATTTTGTTTCGATTTATCGATTAAAAAAGTCGATTATCGGATCGACCAGAAGGGCCCCAGTCTCAATGTTGAAGGTATAGGCGCTTCCTGGGGTGGGGGAAGGCACCCTGTGTTCGGAGATAGGAGCCATTCCGGGCGGTGGCCAAAATATCGAATCAACTTGAACGCCGAAAACAATCGATCGTTGAATCGTTCCTTGTCAAGGAAGAAGGGAGTTTCATTCTTCCATGCTTTCTTCCATGTTCGATAAGAATGATATCAAAACGTTGCCTGACGTTATAATATATTATTTTGAATGCATTGACTGGTGGTTTTTAGCTTCGTATTTACTCATCATAGTAAAAGTGAATTATTGTCTCCATAATATTAATCAACTAAACATTGAAATTTAATATCTCACGTGCAACGCGTGAACGCTTTGCTAGTCGTCAAGACTGAAGTGGAATCTCATTTGTTGATTTCTACATTCTGTAAGTTAATAACAGTTAATAACCGTTAATAACAGTAATATAGGTACATAAATTATGTAACATAATATTATTATGTAGCTCAGCCAACCGTTGAGAATACTGTTTTATTTGTTATCCCTGAAACTGATGGTGACTTCGTTGACTCGAGCTTTGTTTGAGCTAACCAACGAACTCTAAAAGCTAGTTGAAATCAATCTTGCTGTTCTGTGATCGTTCAAAATGTTTTGATACGATTGGATAAGAAAACGTATGTGCAATCTGGGCATAAGAGGACATTTTTAGAGGGGGTTTTCAAGGTACCACTCGGCTAGGAAGCAGATGGTCGCGATTGCTAATTTTTAAAAACCCCAGTAATAGAAACTCCAATAATATAATTTTTTGACTACCTTTATAATGTACTCTTTGAATAGTACTCGTACAGTCACAATTTCTCTTTTATTCTTCCTATCATTTTGAAAATAATTATTTGGGTGGGTAGGTGGGACTGCCTTGCAGCCACCTCCTCGTCGGTAATCCTGGATACTGGTCAGTAACCTTCCCTCTCCTCAAGAGAACTCTTTGGAGAACGATGTTTCCTGACTTGCTAAGAGCTGCATACCACTAATTATGAAGCAGTTTAGCTGTAAGGGTAGTTTGAGTTTAGTTCCTATAGTGAGAACCTAATAGGTAGGTATGCACCTAAATATTGCCCTGGTGCCCCACCAGTTTCTGAGCCCACGAGCCGCCCCTGCTACTGATTTAGCTGCGTTCATTTTAACCCGCCATTTCTCACACCAATCTTTCGTGTCTTCGAGTGTGCTCTGCAGTTCCAATCCGGATGCTCGGAATGTATCCCCTACTTGCAGGAAGGCTGTGTCGTCAGCATATTGTGTGGACATGGAGTTAACTGAAGGGGAAACGGGAAGGTCACTTACATACACCAAGTACAAGAACGGACCGGGTACACTGCCCTGCGGGACGCCAGCTGTAACAGGTCGGGTTGCAGAGATGGCTGTTTTGTACTTGACCGCAAATGTCCGTCCTTGCAGGTAGGAAAGCATTAGTCGATAGTAGGTGTCTGGCAAATGTGGCTTAAGTTTGCTGAGAAGACTAGGATGAAAACCCTTATCAAAGGCTTTCTCAGAATCAAGAAACACGCCAAGGCACACTTTCTTGGTTTCATAAGTATCAAGAATCTTCTCAACTACGCGGTGCAACTGCATTGGGCAAGAGTGATTTGCTCGAAAGCCAAATTGGGTATCAGGGAGAAGATGTGCAAGGTGTGAGAGAAGTTTTGGCAATAAGAGGCGCTCGAATACCTTGAATAGGGCTGGCAATAAACTAATAGGTCTGTAACTATGCGGGTCGGAGGCTCTTTTGTTCGGTTTTTTTAATTAAAATAATTTGTGCATGTTTCCATTTGTTTGGAATATGGGTTGTTCTCAACATGGCATTATATATTTGCGTTAAAAGGACAATCCCTTTACTCTGAAGAGCCTTCAAAAGATTATGCGTGATCAGGTCGTGTCCTGGTGATTTTTTAGTGCGAAGTCTGTTAATGACGTTGCGTACATCGCCTGGATCTCAGGCGTACCCAGTTCATAAAATAGCTACCAGATATTGTTCGATCTAACTAGCTCTCCCGCCCCCCTGGATAGCCTGCAGCAGCACCACTTGGACATGGTAGTAGTGTTCCAGACGCAGTTCAAGTCGTTGAAGTTCGTGTTGAATGTTCATGTGGAATGTTCGTGTTGAATGTTCATGTTGAATGATCATGTTGAATGTTCATGTGGAATGTTCGTGTTGAATGCTCGTGATGAATGTTCGTGTTGAATGTTAACGAACACGAACACACGCACGAACACGAACAAAACACGAACACGACCACAAAACGAATACGAACGAGAACATGAACAGGAAAATATCGGTTGAGCGAAAACAGGTATCAGAAAAGGGCCGTTGGTGAATTCCGAAACACGAGAAAATCCTGGAACTGTTCGAGGAATTAACTCCCCTCGTGAATATAGTTCTCAAGCGAATGGAAATCTGGATCTCATAAAGAAGAGAAATTCGTATTGTTCATTTTCCTAAAATTTAAATGTATGTAAGAAAGCGTTAAAAATAGCCTAACTATTTATTTCTACCCTTATCTCGTAAAAAAATACCATGAATGGCCGCTAGTTCACTAGAGCAAAATCCTATCTCGTTTCACGTTCTATACGTCTCAAACGCGTACCATTACCATTAAGTAATTGAATTTCATCATTACCAGGTTAAGGTTAAAGGAGGAATGTAATGTGAGTAGAAATCAAAAAGAACTTTACAAACGACCTGGCGTGTGGAAGGCGTGGGATGGGACCAAAGTGCAGCAAATCACCCTGAACTCGGTTTCACAGAATCCCCCACACGTGGATTGGGCTTGAGTTGTGCGTTGGTTGGGCGCGACGCATGGTATTTGGCTGGTTCCAACTAATCTCTATGTCTAAAAACAAGTTAGGTACCTACCACCAAGATACAGAAATCTGTACACTACAATTACTTGAAGTCTGCCTTAGCACTACCAACACTTAACATTCTCCTACAGTAACTTGGTAGTGCTAAGGTTGTTTGACTCACTTCAACTCTTTCGGATTCTCTCATCAGCCAAGTCCTTTTGTGCATCGCGATTCTGAAATTCCTGTCTGGACTCAACGAAGTTATTTCGGAGACACCTGATGGTTGTTGCCTTTTGAATTTCTGAAATTCACCGATCAACTCAAAGTAAGATTTATGTAAATTAATTTCAAGTTTTTGGCACATATTAGAGGGTCTGATTATTAACGATTCAAAATTGTGGCTTCTGTAAATTTTGAGAATGTGGTAAATAAAATAATATATTATATTTGTTGTGGTAAATTCTCAATTTACATATACAATATGATTCTTGTGCTCATACTTCCATCATTGCCGAGTAAATGTAATTGGAAGGATCTGTCGCAAATGCCGCCAAATCGAAGTCTGGTAAGATCTCCCGTATCTGATCCAGGGTTTCTTCAGTCTTCTTTTCCATCTGTTTGGTCAACTTTTCATACTTGTTCTTCATCTGTCTCTGTTCAGCTTTCAAAAGCTCACTAACGGCGTCGTTCCTGTTCGCGTAAATCTCTTTGATGAGTTCCTTGAAATTGTTCACTTCGTTGGACATGGCGTCGAACATGGCTTCTCCATTGTCCGCTGTGTAGTTGGCGATGCTCAACATGAATTCATCCAGAACCGTGAAAGTCGTGATGTTCGTGATAATTTCGTTGACTCGTTGGAGGTTTTTGTCGCAGATGGAGTTGGCTCCGTGATCCGCGAACCTGGACGATCGATATTTGAACGGCTTTTCAGTCAAATTCGAAAACTTTTCAGATATAAGCGTCTAAACTAAAAAAAAAGTTAGGTACCTTACAAGGAGAGGCACGGCCGAATTTAAGCAGAAGCGACATAGGCGGGCGCCTAGGGGATCGCACCACACATAAAATTACAAAATTATGTTACTGGAGATGTTTTATTATTGTCTTCAGGCCAGACAATACAGAATATTTAGCGCAAATTCCCTTAAAAATCACCATTTTGCACCTAATTTTTCAAATTTATCCGAGGGAGGGACCCACCAAACCACAAGCCCAGGGCCCGCACCACACGTGGAGCCTGCGGGCCTGTATTGGTTTTTTAATCCGGCCCTGAGAAGAGGATGTATAGTAGGATGTATATTCAGAACCTGACCTAAACATTTTTCGGTAAAGAGAATAGTTCTTATGTTGATGCTCGTATCAATGACTGTTTGAAAAAATTTTAATGGATTCTACCAAGAAATTCCAGCATTGTTCAAACTGTTCTGATTGAGTTCCAGTATTTTTCATCATGTCCCACAGACATGTGGATTGAATTTGACCGACAAAGTTAATTCAATGGACGTCCCCCCCCCTCCCCACCCACCCCTGATCTATAAGAATATATGGCAGCGTTTTCTTTTGGCATTCGGATTCTACGTCTCTTTTGGGAAGTCGTGGAGCCGAACCAGTACACGAGTCAACTTCCATTTAACGTGGTTTCAATGCTAAACTTAGCTACGTGTAGCTCTCGTTGAGAACGCACTTCCCACACGAAGTTATGGGGTTTCAAGGCATTTAAATAAGTAAAACCTTACGGATTACCCTGTTTCGTCGTCAAAGACGGTGCACGTATTGTCCAGTACGCAAGGAGGACACTGTACATTGGGATCAGGAAGTGGGCAGGCTGCGTTGGATGGGTCACCGCACGGAACGCAATCGGGTGAGCAATCATCTTCTGTGTCGTACTCGCCATCACTGTCAACTTGATCATCACACTGCAATGTACACGTATTTGGGTCAAGTTCTTTCAAAGAGAAGTCGTTATGTACGAGTATACACTTCACCAAAATGTTAATCATTATCTACTTCAGTACGAATGCGTCCGACCAGAATTTTGCTGTAAAAAATGTCTATGTTGAGGATCATGTTAGTAGATTTGTTGGAACACTTCATCCATGGGACTTCATCCACTCTTTGCCTTTAGTACAACCACCACCATCGTCTACTGATATCTTTTATATCTATTCTTCTCTCTGACTATGTAGATCTACATTGTCAGAACATCTATGTGTTCTTATTACGTTTGTTTTACCGGGCACAAGAATAAATCGCACGATTTTGATGCAAGATTAATTTATTCATCACAAGAATAACAGAATGAACGGAGCAAGAGTGTGGCCAGAACCAAGAGAACGAATAACCTCTATTTTTACAATGTGCTCGGAAGGTTTCCTTTTTGCCGCGCAGGGCTTACAACACACTCGTTGAAACACACAAAACACACACATTAAAAGTTTCCCTTCGAAAAAACCCCTCGCTGCTCGGATATGGAAAAAGGTCAGAATGGGCCTGAATATCGTACTTTATTGAGTAATAAAGTATTGAATAGATTTGAATAGATTAGTAATTAAATTATCAAGAATTATTAAAATAGGAAAGGGGCGACATGGATAGAGGTGGCATGGATAGCATGGATCGAGGTTGATGACGTCATGAGAAAAGTGAAGAGTAGGTGTCTTCTGTGCGGCAGAACATCCTCCCCCCCCCCCCCCCAGTGACAGAAGTCACTCTTCTAATGGAAGGGGGCAAAGTTTAACCAACAAGCGAGTTTTCTCACCAGTGCTGGTACAAAGCTTGGCCACCCAAGAGACTCCATCGGAGCCAGGATAGAGTTGGGTGATGCGCCCCATGGGCCAGGATAGAGGAGGGGCATTGTCTTCAGCTATGAGAACAATGTCTCCCACACGAGCAGGTCTATGAGTAGTGTTCCATTTGGAACAGCGTTGAAGATCTAAAATGTATTCAGATTTCCACCTTTTCCAGAAATTTTGAATTGAGTAACAAAGCGCCATTTGGGAACAAGGCGTGAACCTTGACAAGAATTTATGTTGTTAGGGTCAGGCAAGGCCAATAAGGGTCGATGAATTAAGAAATGGGCTGGAGTTAGAGCAAGAATGTCATCTGGAGAGTTAGACTGGAATACTAGGGGCCTACTATTAAGGACCTCCTCAATTCTAGCAAGAATAGTATCAAAGGTTTGAAGGGTAATAGTGTGATCACGTAGATTGACCTTCAGGAGGCGCTTGGCTGATTTTACAGCTGCCTCCCAAAGTCCTCCAAAATGTGGACCGCGCGGAGGAATGAATTTCCATTCCACCCCTCGGTTAGCCAGATTATTCACAAATGAGTTGGAGCTTGAATTCAGACTTGATTGAGCTTGGATTTCTTTGAGTAAGTTTGATGCACCAAGGAAATTTCGCCCATTGTCGGACCAGATTGTACTGGGAATACCCCGTCTTCCCATGAAATGCTCAAGGCATTGCAGAGCTGGTTGTGTACAAGTTTGTCTGGAAAGGCTCCTCTAGAAGCAATGTCTGCAGGATTGTCCGATGAACGAACATGGTACCAGAGTGACTGAGGGAGATTTCTAAGTGTTTTAGTTACTCTATTACCCACAAATACCTTCCAAGTTGGAGCTGGATCGGCTGTGAGCCAGGATAGTACTATAGTGCTATCTGAGCAAGCTACAATGTGATTTTCTAGAATGTGAGGGAAAAGAAGCTTGACTTTGTTCATGGTTTTGCCTAATAACTCAGCAGCTAGAAGCTCGAGTCTAGGAATAGTTTCTGACTTGATTGGAGCTATTTTGGCACGTGCCATAATTAGACTTACATGGGTTTGTGAATCAGAATATGACACATGGTAGACGACTGCTGCATAGGCACGCTCAGAGGCATCAGCAAACCCAATGAGCCACTGATGATCACCAGCAGAGTCTACCCAACGAGGAATGCGCAGAGAAGTGAGACTGGGCATAGAATGGGCTAGTTTAGACCAGTCATGGGCAAGAGAGGTAGGGATAGGATCATTCCAATCAACCTTAGAATGACACACCTCACGTTGTATGAATCGAGCTTGAACTGAGATTGGCATGACCCAACCAACTGGATCATAAATGCGGCCAATCTGGCTAGCTAGATCCCGTTTCGTGTGCACAATTGGGGTAGTTGGGACCTTAAGGGCCGGTTTCACCAACGTTTTTAATCAACGTTTAATAATTAAATCGATGATCTTAGGTGGTAAACAACGATGTCGAGTTTCACCAACGTCGTTTTAAATAAACCAACGAGATAAGAAGATAAATCAACGATTAAAATTAACCAGCCGATTTTGGCTGGTTTAAGCCCTAAATCAACGATTTACCACTCCGCCATCTTGCCAGTTCTCAACTTTTGTTGTGATCCGTTTCTCTATTCTTTTTCATTCTTGACACCTACGATGAGCAGGGGATTGATTAGAGCATTTCGGTTGGTGGACGAAATTATTGATGAAGATGGAGACTTCTCAATTCGACGGCCGCGATGGATTAGAGAGAGGCTAAATGATTTTGACCTCGATGAAATCGACTTCAGGGTGAGGTACCGGCTCTCGAAAACATCAGTTCTATCCGTTCTTGAACAAATTGAACATAAAATCGAAATAAGTGACAGGTATCCAAGTGACAGGGTTTTCATTTGACTCAAACTTCGGCTCCCTCTTCCGCTTCTGCGACGCTGCCGCTTCCATCAAGGCAACCGATTCAGAAAATTTTAAAAATGAAACAATCAACAATAAACAATCACAACTAAAAATCAACAATCACAACAATCAAACGAAAAATAGTAAATATAAGTAAAATATAGGGAAAGCAGAAAAAGAAAAATCGGTATGCCGTTATCAGTCGTTACCGAATAGCATCCATGCTAATTCGCCGTTTAATTCCATGCTAATCCATGCTAAATCGTCGTTTAAACTTAAATCGATGTTTTATTAAAACAACGTTTTATGAAATCTTTTTAATCGTTGATTACAGTGGTGAAACTCATTTCTCCTTATCAACGATTAAAATCTCTGGTTTGATAAATCAATGATTAATTTTAACCATGGTTACGAGTGTTTGGTGAAACCGGCCCTAAAAAGGAACGAGTCGGAGCTAGGGTTCCATGCTATACCCAGCATTTTAAGGGATTTGTCTTCCTCAGAACTGATGTTCACACAATTGGCATGTGACAAACAATGCTCAGTTGGAATACCTTGAAGCAAGGATGAATCATTGGATGCCCATTTTCTGAGTTCTAATTGAGCAGATGCAAGTAATGAAATGAGCTGATTGCGGCAATCGATTGCTTCTCCCACTGTCTGTCCGCCACCATGGAAATCATCCACATAGGTGCCCTGACGCAGGATTTGAGAGCCAAGAGGAAAGTCTTGTTCACGCTGATCAGCCAGATGTTGAAGCACCCGATTGGCCAAAAACGGGGCAGAGGCTGTACCATATGTCACGGTGCAGAGGGCATAGTCTTGAACGGGCTCTGAAGGAGACCCACGCCAAACCAGGCGAAGCATGTCCTGATCCTCAGGAGGATGATTTATTTGACGGAACATTTGACGAATGTCAGCAATGAACACAAGCTTGAATGATCTGAATTTGGTTATCATTTCACTGATATCAGATTGAAGCTTGGGTCCTACAAGCAGGATTTCATTCAGCGATCTCCCATTGGAGGTACGCTGAGATGCGTTGAAAACAACCCGAATTTTCTCAGGGGGATCATCAGGGCGGTGGACAGCATGATGAGGTAAATAATAATGAGGAGCGTTAGCGCTAGGTTTAGATACAGGGCGCATATGTCCTAGAGTTAGATACTCGTGCATGAATAAGGAGTAAGATTGAGCAAGACCAGGATTTTTAGAGAACTTGGATTCCAGACGGTATAACTGCCTGAGGGCAATGTGGCGTGATTCACCTAATGAGCGACGATCTTCGGCAAATGGGAGTGGGACTACATAGCGGCCTGTTGAGTCCTGTTTAACTTGATCAAGAAACAGATTTTCTGCTAAGATTTCAAGAGGGTTCCAAGGTTGAGCCTCCTCAACCGACTCTATCTCATACAGGCGACGTAGAAGCCTTTCAATAGAATCCACACTTGAATCGTTGGATTTCAGTGGCAAGGTTTGAGAGGAAGAGGATTGAATGGAATCATTGAATTGGACTCTCATTGGTTTGACAGGGTCCCCGTCAGGAGTGCAAGACTTTGATGCTAGACTAAACAGATTGACCTGAGTTGACTGATCTTGAATGGGGGGAACTATGGAATAAAGAGTGCGCCTAGTATTTTTCTTACGGTGAAGCTGGAGGAAATTACGACCTGCTTGGCAGTTCAACGGTACAACCTGTACAGGGGTCAGAGGAGTGCTAGAGTTCTGAATCACATGAGCCCAGGCCTCCACAATGGTTTTTATGGTCCAAGACCAATAAGCAGGATGACTAGGCATGACTGGAACAGAAGCTGATTCAGGAGTGGCACATGAGTTAGAATTCAGTTGGACTAGATGATTAAGATGGCAGGAATTATCAAATTCAAGAACTTGAACTACAGGGCTGAATCTGACTGATTTACTGGATTGAGTCTTGAGCTTCCCTAGAGCTAGCCAACCTAGCTCCGAATTAAGGAGCCAGGGTGAATTACCAATGGGTTGAACACAATCTGTACGGACAAGTTGCATAAATAATTCTACACCTATAAGCATATCCACAGGAAGTCGTTTGTAGAAGAAAGGGTCAGCTAGTGAGTCCCTTTGGGCAAGAATATGCTCCCATTTAGAGGGATCTAGGTCTTTGTGAGGCTGGGGTCCTACAACCTGATCTAAAATTAAGGCAGTGAATGGAACAACTGAACCAGACTTAGTATGCAAGTGACCCTTAGCAGAACCAATTACATCTTGAACTTTCTCACCCACAACCCCCAATTTGGATGGAGCCAAACTGGCCCTGCAAACAAGATTAGAAGATATTGCATTTACTTGAGCGCCGCTGTCAATGAGAATTCTGGCTTGTATGAGTGGAGATCCTGAACGAGCTGAGATCTGAACCATTGCTGTAGGGAGAAGGCCCACCAGAGATGGGAAATGGAATGAAGAGGAGGATTGACTGGTAGGATTAGAGCTAGAATTAGGAGGAAGGATCTTGGAATCTTGACGCTTGATTTTGCCAACCTTTAAATCAGTCAGCAGTCCAGACCCCCCGGCAAAGGCATCATCCTTAGCCAAGTGAGCCTGTGCCAAGGGGGGCTGGCCGCTAACTGTCACCCAGGACCACCCATGTCCTCCCCCTTAGAGGAGGGGCCTATGTCCATCCGAGCTAGCGAGCTATTGGGACAATCTACCCTACTTCCCCCACACTGAGACATGAGAGAGACTTCTGAACCCCAACTACGCAGAGCTGGATCAGACTTGAAGCTAGATTTATTGTAACTTGGCGCCTGTGCTTGATTAGAATGAGGGGGACGCGACCTAGGGGGATTTGCTGGAACGTCTGCTGATCTTGGATGAAGCCACAGGTGGTGACGCTGGTTACAGTTGATGCAAGATCGGGTGGATGGGCAGGAGTCAGTGGCATGGTTGTACGAGAAGCAATTTTCACAGAGTCCTTTTTCCTTGATGAATTCCCTTTTTTGTGGAAGGGTAGCACCTTGAATTGAGGGCACTGATAGAGGAAGTGGTGGTTTGGGCAAAACAAGCACCTCACACCGCTTGATGAAGAAGCAGGTGTAGTGGTCTGAATTTCTGCAGCATGAATTTTGGGGGAGTTGAACAGGCGAGTTGGGGATTTGGGTTTCTTACCCAAGTTGGGGCTCGACGACCTAACAGAAGCTTGACTGGGGCCAGTAGAGTGAGGCACGATTTGGGCAAGCCTGAGCTCTTTGTCAAGGAACTTCAACAATTTGTCAGAAGTGGGGATTGAGTCATCGCCTTCCATCTCCTCTCCATCAAATTTGACCTGAAGTTCTCTATCCAGTTTGAGATATAAGGACTCAAACAGTAAAAATTGAGCCAGATCCTGACCTGTGGCTTGGCTGATGGCGCTAACCCATGATTTTGCAGCTTGAGTGAATTCACTGAGCTGGTGAATATGGCCCTTCTGGACTTTTGGTAGCAAGTTACGTTTTTTGAAAACAGCTCTAGCTAACAAGTAGCGCCCAGAGTTTTCGTTACATAGATTAGTGTATAGCTGTGCGTAATCCGTATCTTGTGTGAACGAATTAGTGACAGCGGAACGTGCGCTACCTACCAATCTGCTCACAAGTGCCTGAAACTTGATGCGCTCGGGAAGATCAACATTGTCATGCACCGCTTGATCGAACAGTTTTTTAAAATGTGCAAAATGTGTGATGTCGCCGTCGAAAGGGGGAACGGTTGGAAGTAGCAAGTTCATCATTTTTACCGCGTGAAGAGTGGGGTTGTCAGAATTATTACCCTTATCATTTGAAGGACTGAATCGGGATGAGGGTGTAATTTGTATTCTGGTAAGAGAGAATAAGTTCCGACTTACCCCTGAGCACAGCATTTCCTCGATTTGCTCGTCTTAAAATTGATCGAGCATTGTTAACAATGTTAACATTGTTAACCTTCCTCAATGAAATTGCTGACGAGGGCGAGTCCTTCCGCGGTTTCTGGTTGATCACTGAAGGCTGCATAGGCTCGAATCGACCACCGACGCACTTTGTTATAAATAATCAAGTCGTCTTCCGACAGATTATCTCGCAGGGCCGGATCAAGAATAATTTTGAATGACTGAGCCATGATAAAAGACGAAGTTACGACGCACGAATGAAAGGCAATTTGTTGAGGCAAGAACTTGTGCTCGTTAGTTGCTGGAAGAACACAGCCAACCAACAGAATTCCCGGGGTTTCGGCACCACTGTTTTACCGGGCACAAGAATAAATCGCACGATTTTGATGCAAGATTAATTTATTCATCACAAGAATAACAGAATGAACGGAGCAAGAGTGTGGCCAGAACCAAGAGAACGAATAACCTCTATTTTTACAATGTGCTCGGAAGGTTTCCTTTTTGCCGCGCAGGGCTTACAACACACTCGTTGAAACACACAAAACACACACATTAAAAGTTTCCCTTCGAAAAAACCCCTCGCTGCTCGGATATGGAAAAAGGTCAGAAATTCTAAAGTACGATATTCAGGCCCATTCTGACTCAGAATGGGCCTGAATATCGTACTTTATTGAGTAATAGATTAGTAATTAAATTATCAAGAATTATTAAAATAGGAAAGGGGCGACATGGATAGAGGTGGCATGGATAGCATGGATCGAGGTTGATGACGTCATGAGAAAAGTGAAGAGTAGGTGTCTACTGTGCGGCAGAACAACGTTCAATACAATTATTAAATTTCACATTATTATTTTTGATTCTCCTGGTATCCCAATAGGTTATGGGCCCAGAAATAAACGCATAAGTGAAAAAATAAATTGATCGTTCCGCGAAGTGTTGAAGTTGTTGTGATCCAGTGGTCTGTGGTACAGTCTGTGGTACAGTTCGTATCAGAGCTCCCGATTCGGTATCTTTCAACCTTCTCGCGAACTTTCGTTGATCATTTCGTTTTTTTTTTTTTGTTTTTTTTTTTCTCGTAAAAATGGCTAGTGGCACGGTTAACAATTATTGTTAACCGTGCCACTAGCCATTTTTACGAGGGGGAAAAAAAAAAAAAACGAAATGATCAACGAAAGTTCGCGAGAAGGTTGAAAGATACCGAATAATTATTATCGGATTGAACCTCTCATAAAGACAACTATGATACGTGGGTCATCCAAGCACAAGCTATACTCATTAAAAGTGGACTATGGGGCTATGTTACTGGTGATAAGCAAGCACCCAAAGAAGACACTGCTCCCGATGTCAAAACGAAATGGTTGCAGGAGGATCTCAGCGCAAGGTCAGATCTTTTTCTTGTAATTTCACCTAGTGAGCTAAAGCAAGTAAAGAACTCTGCAAATTCTTGACACAACGGTTTATTATCTTCCTTGTGCAGATCACCCTTCTGTCTATACCAGACTGTGTTGCAAATCAGCACCATACCATATTCTCACCGTACCTACTCACACCATACCATACGAATTTCTTTCCTATCATACCATGCTGTAATATACCAAATCATACATACAATAATATACCATACCATAATCATACCATGTCCTACAAACCGAGTGAATATTGAAATGTCATCCATTTCTGACCTATATTTAACATTTCAAGTATCTAGCTCATCATCAAAATTTAATTTGTTTAAACAAATAGGTATTATTTAAACAATTTTACAGACAAGAAACCGAGTGAATATTGCATTGTGATCTAGTTCTGAACTATTTTTAAAATTTCAAGTCAATAGCTCACCATCAAAATTTAATTTGTATTATTACAAAAAGGTATTATATAAACAATTTTACAGATGAGAAACCGAGTAAATATTGCAATGTGGTCTATCCCCGACTCACGGTTAAAATTTCTAGACTGTAGTTTACCGGGAAGATGAAAAAAGGCCGTTTTATTCTGGGCGTCTGGAGTTTGACCCACCTAACGGCCGTTTTCGACGCGAAGTTTAGTGTTTTTCCTAAACCTTTTGCGCGCTCACTGTGAACGAACGGCTGGTCGCACAAAAATCCAATTGGTCTTAAAAGATTCGTAGTTTATGAGCACAACTCAGTGTCATTAGACTGTGTCCAAAGACTGCTTACTTTATAAGTTTGGTAAATGTATTTTTAATAAACTTTTCAGTACGTTTCGTACATTCAACACTTTTGGTTTATTATCTTCGATAATGAACCATTGGAATCGCCCAAAGAAAAATTTTTTTTAACCCCAAGTCAAAATTTGTTGGTTTACGTTTCAAGATACGTAGATTCAGAAAATCGATTAAAAAAAAATCCGTCCGTCCGCCGTACGCCGTCCGCGGCACTTTACCCAGTTACCGTTGAGTTAAAATTTTTTTATGGGTTGCACGTAGGCATATTAACACTCAATATAATGTTGACATAACTTGCATATAATAAAATCGTGTCTGTCTGTTTGTTTCATCATCAATTGAGAACGGCTGAACGTAGAAAGTTGCGGGTGGTACCATTTGACGCACAATTTATCTGTGGAGGTTTATGGAAAATCCGCGTTTAAATCTGTCCATCCGTTGAAACGCTATGAATGAAATACTACTAAAAAACGTGTTATGAGGACGTTTATGCTTATAACTTTGAATGGTTGAACGTAAATCCGATTGTAAGTAGTCTCTCGATTCAGCTCGACGAGTACTTCAATCAGGATGTTAGGTGGAGGGGGCGGGGTGCAGGTTATGAGATGGTGGTGGGGGTCTACAGGCATTCAAAACTACTTGACCAGTTGGAGTGCAACTTTGGGAATTTGTTGTGTGAACATTGAGGAATGTTTCTAAACAGGTAGGGTGGGTCAATAGTAGTAGGGGGCGGGGGGGAGTTAAAGGCAGTTAGGGTAGGGGGAGGGGGGTGTTTCAGGGATTCCAAAACTACTTGACCGATCTGAATGAAACTTAGGGAAAATGTTGAGTGAACATTGGGGAAGGTTTCTGACCAATTTAGGAGTGGGGGGGGGGGGGTGTACAGTTTGTGTGTGTGGCGTTGTGGAGGGGGGGGGGGGGGTTACCGGCAATCCAATCAAACAACGAGTCTATGTCAATCGTGTGGTAGTATCTGTTATGAGTGGGGCCTGTCCTAAAGCGGGTGTCTGTTCTACCGTTGCGAAGCGCGGGTACACAGCTAGTTTTTCTATAAAAGAAGTACCTACCAACAAACATTCGAAATTACCTTCGTTTCCGTAGCACGAAACGTACCTCAGAACAAAAACTCTGCAAATTCTTGACACAACGGTTTATTATCTTCCTTGTGCAGATCACCCTTCCGTCTATACCAGACTGTATTGCAAATCGGCACCATACCATATTCTCACCGTACACATACCATACCATACGAATTTCTTTCCTATCATACCATACTGTATTATACCAAATCATACATACAATAATATACCATACCATACTCATACCATGTCATACCAACCGAGTGAATATTGAAATGTCATCCATTTCTGACCTATATTTAAAATTTCAAGTATGTATCTAGCTCATCATCAAAATTTAATTTGTTTAAACAAATAGGTATTATTTAAACAATTTTACAGACAAGAAACCGAGTGAACATTGCATTGTGATCCAGTTCTGACCTATTTTTAAAATGTCAAGTCAATAGCTCATCATCAAAATTTAATTTGTATTATTACAAAAAGGTATTATTTAAACAATTTTACAGATGGGAAATCGGGTGAATATTGCAATGTGGTCTATCCCCGACTCACGGTTAAAATTTCTAGACTGTAGTTTACCGGGAAGATGAAAAAAGGTAGTTTTATTCTGGGCGTCTGGGGGTTGACCCACGTGACGAACGTGTTCGACGCGAAGTTTAGTGTTTTTCATAAACCTTTGCGCGCTCACTGAACGAACGGCTGGTCGCACAAAAATCCAATTGGTCTTAAAAGATTCGTACTTTTTCAGGTCATTCAAAAGTGAACTACAAAGTACACCGTTTCATGAGTGTAGGGCTGTTTGCTCTACCAACGGGAAGATCAGGGATGAAATGACAAGGCAGTCCTTTTAACTTCGATGGCTGATATATATATTTGCAGATGATCGTGCGCGTTATGAAATGTCGATGTGTACAGGTTAATGAATAGATGAACGATTGTAGAAAAATACAGGTTTACGTAGAGTGAATGCACTTGAACACACGAGGGGTTACTACACTGAGGAGACTTGAGTCACAGAGTAGGTCGGGTACAAACAGTTATCAGTTAGATCTAAAGTGATGCGTTTGAACGTGATGCGAGTGAATGCGTTGGTTGACAGATCGTTGGTTGACTGAACCGCGTTGGTTGAATCAACCGCGTTGGTTGACTCAACCGCGTTGGTTGACTCAATGAATTTGGCAGACTGAACGATGACTGGACGATGACTGAACGGTGGACTGTACGCATTTGGCAGTGCTCAGGGATTTTATAACCTAGGTAGAGGGGAGCAGACGTTTTGGAACTCTTGTGAAAACACAATAAACCGCGAGAGGGGGTAACTTGGAGGGATGGAATGGAAGAGCGAAGTCAGTTATGATACAATGACCTTAGGTCGTTGCCACAGGGGGTTAATGGTATAAGTACACAGATGTAGGGATAACTAACCAGGTGTAGGGACCACCCAGGTATGCCAACGGGACGTGACGTTCAACAACCTCAAGGTGGTTGAACTGGCAGTGAAAGGAAATTTTATGAGGAAGCGTATTTTATTTTTGTTATTTTATTATTTGTTTTCGCGGTGTGAGGTTGCGGCCGAACATGGTTCGGGGGCCAGCGAAGGATAACGGAAGTCACAAGGGGTTTGGTAATGCGGCCTAAGGGCCATCGAAAATGTGGTAAGTCGTCGTCCATGATGAGGACGACCTCCCCAACGGCGGGGGGATTCAGTGAACGCTGTATGAGGAAGTGACCGGGAGTAAGAATTTGTAGGTCGGCTGGGGATGAGGAGAGTGGGGCCTAGAATTTAGGATCCCTTCGGTTTTTGCGATTATTGGAGAGAGTTCGATAAAGTACAACACGCTTTGGGAAGTAAGGAGTTTTCAGGGATTAATGAGAGAGTTCGATAAAGTACAACACGCTGTGGGAAGTACGGAATTTTCAGGGATTAATGAGAGAATTCGATAAAGTACAACACGCTGTGGGAAGTACGGAATTTTCAGGGAATTATGAGAGAGTTCGATGGATTACAACACGCTTTGGGAAGTAAGGAGTTTTCAGGGATTAATGAGAGAGTTCGATAAAGTACAACACGCTGTGGGAAGTACGGAATTTTCAGGGATTAATGGGAGAGTTCGATAAAGTACAACACGCTGTGGGAAGTACGGAACTTTCAGGGAGTAATGGGAGTTCGATAAAGTACAACACGCTGTGGGAAGTACGGAATTTTCAGGGATTATTGAGAGAGTTCGATGGATTACAACACGCTGTGGGAAGTACGGAATTTTCAGGGAATTATGAGAGAGTTCGATGGATTACAACACGCTTTGGGAAGTAAGGAGTTTTCAGGGATTAATGAGAGAGTTCGATAAAGTACAACACGCTGTGGGAAGTACGGAACTTTCAGGGATTAATGGGAGTTCGATAAAGTACAACACGCTGTGGGAAGTACGGAATTTTCAGGGATTAATGAGAGAGTTCGATAGATTACAACACGCTGTGGGAAGTACGGAATTTTCAGGGATTAATGAGAGAGTTCGATAGAATACAACACGCTGTGGGAAGTACGGAATTTTCAGGGATTAATGAGAGAGTTCGATAGATTACAACACGCTGTGGGAAGTACGGAACTTTCAGGGATTAATGGGAGTTCGATAAAGTACAACACGCTGTGGGAAGTACGGAATTTTCAGGGATTAATGGGAGTTCGATAGAATACAACACGCTGTGGGAAGTACGGAACTTTCAGGGATTATTGAGAGAGTTCGATGGATTACAACACGCTGTGGGATGTACGGAATTTTCAGGGGTTAATGAGAGAGTTTGATAGAATACAACACGCTGTGGGAAGTAAGGAATTTTCAGGGATTAATGAGAGAGTTCGATAGAATAGGTACAACACGCTGTGGGAAGTACGGAATTTTCAGGGATTAATGAGAGAGTTCGATAAAGTACAACACGCTGTGGGAAGTACGGAATTTTCAGGGATTAATGAGAGAGTTTGATTAACGTCTTGAGTTTGATTAGTTTGAGTTTTATTAAAGGAAAGATTATTCGATAATGAGGGCTCCGTCCAGTTTAGTTATCAAGCATTGAGAGCGATATGATCATCGAAGCGTTGGTCTTTAAAATTGTGAAAAGTGAAAAACGGGGATGGTTGTGATGAGCACTGCCAGTGTTTTCAAATTACTATAAGTATTCGAACTAAAATCTGACTGAGAACTGTTTGTACTTACAGTACGCGACGGTGGGGGCAGAGAGGCGGCGCGTTCGTTGAGGAGCTTTTTCCAGGCAGTGAGGTGTTTGTGTAGACGGCCCGTGATGACTTCGACGATTTTCAGTAAGTCCTTGGTGAGGGGTCGGACTTCCGTGCTGATGGTTTGGTAGTTGGAGCACCATGACGAATAGACATTTTGTTTCGTTGACATTTTGTTTCGATGTGGGAGAGCAGTTGGATGATGACGGATGATGTTGGATAAGTTGCATCAAGAGTTGACTTGGATTTCACTGTCAACCCTTGCCTGATTCATTCCCGGGTTTCGGCACCAAAATGTAGGGCTGTTTGCTCTACCAACGGGAAGATCAGGGATGAAATGACAAGGCAGTCCTTTTAACTTCGATGGCTGATATATATATTTGCAGATGATCGTGCGCGTTATGAAATGTCGATGTGTACAGGTTAATGAATAGATGAACGATTGTAGAAAAATACAGGTTTACGTAGAGTGAATGCACTTGAACACACGAGGGGTTACTACACTGAGGAGACTTGAGTCACAGAGTAGGTCGGGTACAAACAGTTATCAGTTAGATCTAAAGTGATGCGTTTGAACGTGATGCGAGTGAATGCGTTGGTTGACAGATCGTTGGTTGACTGAACCGCGTTGGTTGAATCAACCGCGTTGGTTGACTCAACCGCGTTGGTTGACTCAATGAATTTGGCAGACTGAACGATGACTGGACGATGACTGAACGGTGGACTGTACGCATTTGGCAGTGCTCAGGGATTTTATAACCTAGGTAGAGGGGAGCAGACGTTTTGGAACTCTTGTGAAAACACAATAAACCGCGAGAGGGGGTAACTTGGAGGGATGGAATGGAAGAGCGAAGTCAGTTATGATACAATGACCTTAGGTCGTTGCCACAGGGGGTTAATGGTATAAGTACACAGATGTAGGGATAACTAACCAGGTGTAGGGACCACCCAGGTATGCCAACGGGACGTGACGTTCAACAACCTCAAGGTGGTTGAACTGGCAGTGAAAGGAAATTTTATGAGGAAGCGTATTTTATTTTTGTTATTTTATTATTTGTTTTCGCGGTGTGAGGTTGCGGCCGAACAATGAGAATATTTAGAGATATGACATTGCCGAAATTTCGAAGTTCGTTTTGAACCCCTTCCCCTTGACCTAGGGTTATGAAAAGTTTCGAGGATCATTGTGGGGCTGGTCCAAACCCAGAAACCAAATTTCGTAATTTTAGCTCAACGCTAACTGGGCAAAGTGGCACGGACGGCGGACGGCGTACGGGGGACGGCGTACGGGGGACGGCGTACGGCGTACGGGTGACGGACGGATTTTTTATTATTCAATTTTCTGAATCTACGTATCTTGAAACGTAAACCAACAAATTTTGAGGGGGGTTAAACAAATTTTTTCTTTGGGCGATTCCAATGGTTCATTATCGAAGATAATAAACCAAAAACTCGACATCGCTAAAACAATATGATTTTCCAAACAGCTCGTTAGAATGAAAATTGACCTGTATTTCAACCGTTTAATTCACGATCCTGTTGACAGGAACCACCTTTGAGCCGTCATTGTGAACGAACGGATGGTCGTACAAAGCTGTGGTCGGTCTTAAAAAATTCTAAGGAATAAACTCTATCTAAATATGAAATAAAAAACATACCGTTTGATGGGAATTTTTCGAGTTTTGAAATTTTCAAAATTTCAAAATTCGTTTTGAGCCCCTTCCCCTTGACCTAGGGTTATGAAAAGTTTCGAGGATCATTGTGGGGTTGGTCGGAACCCGTAACAAAAATTTCGAAATTTTAGCTCAAAGCTAACTGGGCGAAGTGCCGTGGAAGGCGTAAGGCGGACGGACGGATTTTGGTATATTATCTTCGATAATGAACCATTGGAATCGCCCAAAGAAAAAGTTTTTTAACCCCCCCCCCCCCTCAAAATTTGCTGGTTCACGTTTCAAGATACGTAGATTCAGAAAATCGAATAAAAAAAACTCTGCAAATTCTTGACACAACGGTTCATTATCTTCTTTGTACAGATCACCCTTCTGTTTAGATCATTAGGTCTAAATGTCTAGATCCTAAATGTTAGATTAATTATTATTATGAATTAACACTAATTATTAATAATTTTATCAAGTACCTAGTGAAAATTATACTCGTAATTTATTGTTAGGTATTAATCATTTGTATTTATTATTAATAATAATTATTATTAATTATGATTAATTAATACCATATAATTCTGAGGTTTTTAATACTACGTCGGTAATAATTTTTCTATAAAAGAAGTAGGTACCTACCAACAAACATTCGAAATTACCTTCATTTCCGTAGCACGAAACGTATTTCAGAACAAAAAAATCGGCACCATACCATATTCTCACCGTACTCATACCATACCATACGAATTTCTTACCTATCATACCATACTGTATTATATCAAATCATACATAGGTACAATAATATACCATACCATACTCATACCATTTCATACAAACCGAGTGAATATTGAAATGTCATCCATTTCTGACCTATATTTAAAATTTCAAGTATCTAGCTCATCATCAAAATTTAATTTGTTTAAACAAATAGGTATTATTTAAACAATTTTACAGACAAGAAACCGAGTGAATATGTGCATCGAAGATAATAAACCAAAAAATCCGTCCGCCGTACGCCGTCCGCGGCACTTTGCCCAGTTAGCGTTGAATTAAAATTATGACATTTTTTTTATGGGTTCCGACCAACCCCACAATGGTCTTCGATACTTTTCATAACCCTAGGTCAAGGGGAAGGGGTTCAAAACGAATTTTGAAATTTTGAAAATTTCCAAACTCGAAAAATTTCCATCAAACGGTAAGTACCTAGTTAGCATCCCAAACATAAGATAGCCTTACTCACCATGTAATACCGAGGACCACCCTCATACTGAAACCAATTTATTTTAATTGCATTAGAACGAAATTAATGAAACTGTAACATTATTTGTGAAGCTAAAATTTCAGAATTATTAAATGTCGTTACATCGATTATTTGATCAATTGTTCTATAATTGTGATTACTTATATTAATTGCATAAAAAATTTGTTTGTTCATCCAAATGTGGACTCACCGATGGCCTTTCACCGTAACCGGCGTATCCTGTTGGATGGTTGTAACCTGTCCGTTGCATGTGCATCTGATTCTGAAAACCAAATTGCTAGGCAATAGGAAAATCGTCTGTGAAGGGTTGGGGTCAGGGGGGGGGGGCTGACTGTGGGTCGGAGGGGGGGCTAACCGGGGGGTCAGTGGTTTTTTAAGGGCCAAAAATGGCATTATTTAGCCATTTTTATGATAAAAACCATGGTAAAAACTCTGCAAATTATTGACACAACGGTTTATTATCTTCCTTGTGCAGATCACCCTTCTGTCTATACTAGACTGCGTTGCAAATCGGCACCATACCATATTCTCACCGTACTCATACCATACCATACGAATTTCTTTCCTATCATACCATACAGTACTATACTAAATCATACATACAATAATATACCTACCATACCATACTCATACCATGTCATACAAACCGAGTGAATATTGAAATGTCATCCATTTCTGACCTATATTTAAAATTTCACGTATCTAGCTCATCATCAAAATTTAATTTGTTTAAACAAATAGGTATTTTTTAAACAATTTTACAGACAAGAAAACGAGTGAATATTGCATTGCGATCCAGTTCTGACCTATTTTTAAAATTTCAAGTCAATAGCTCATCATCAAAATTTAATTTGTACCATTACAAAAAGGTATTAATTAAACAATTTTACAGATGAGAAACCGAGTAAATATTGCAATGTGGTCTATCCCCGACTCACGGTTAAAATTTCTAGACTGTAGTTTAACGGGAAGATGAAAAAACAACCAGTCATGCAGCATGACTATAAGAGCGAATTTTCGAAGGAGTAATTAGTTTTATGTAAAACATCTTCATTAAAGAACATGATTGCCATGAAGAACATCTCAAGTAACAACCACGTTTCTTCATCTTCAAAGTGCTCCAATTTGAGAGCGGAATAAGATATCGAAATTCTGACTCCCCCATCTTATTCAGCGTGTAAAAACCTTAAAAATGAGGTGTCACTTGACAGACCGTTTCGTTTTTGAAATTTATCGGTGAACATCCCCCCCCCCCCCAACATCAGCCAACCCCCCTCAGCTTTTGGACATTACAACGCTGAACACGACGGAGAAGTGAGAATTGCGATATCGCATTACGTCATCAGATTAGAGCAGATTAACCATGAAGAACGTATTCTTCACCTTCAAAGTACTCAAGTTTGCGAACGAAATTAGGGATCGCAATTCTGACTCCCCCATCTTATTCAGCGTGTGAAAACCTTTAAAATGAGGTGTCACTTGTCAGACTTTCATTTTTTTAGTGACCCCCCCCCCCTCCCTCTCCACCCAAACTCGCCTAACCCCCCTCAGCTTTTGTACATTTCAACGCTGAACACGATGATGAAGTCAGAATTGTGATATCGCATTCCGTCATCAGATTAGAGCAGAATAACCACGAAGATCATCTCAAGTAAAACCACGTTTCTTCATCTTCAAAATGCTCCAGTTAGGAAATGAAATGAGATATCGCAATTCTGATTTCACCATCGTGTTCAGCATGAAAAAACCTTTAAAATGAGGTGTCACATGTCAGACTGTTTCAAATTTGGACTTCATGGGTAATTTTCCCCCCCATAAAACTCCCCTACACCCCCCTTAGGGCCGGATTTATAGTCGACACTTGAGGGTCAGAAGCCCCTAAGTATTGATAAACGAGTCCTCAAGTCTCCGATCGGTATTTATAGACGGCACTTGGAGACCTGAGTACGATCGACACTTCAGGGTCTCTCACACTTGCACTCAGCCCGTATTAATAGACGAAATTCCGAGTGGGACCCGTACTTGAACCAGCCAAACTTGGGATTTATCCCAAGTAACCTCGATAGGTACCTTGAGTATCGGCTTATCAGTTCGATCGTTTCTATAACGCGTTTTCATCGCTAACAAAACAATGTGCCCTCAAATTGATCTCGAATTCAAATTCAATTCGAATTCAAATAAATCGTTATATTACTTGCTGCAATGGAGTTTCACGATTAATTTGATCGTCAGGATTCTGAAAAGGTAAGTTATACGCAACTTTTAAGGTTAGGTTGAGCTGACTCGATTCGATGAGGCCTGTTTTTTTTTTTTTTTTAAATTATTATGATGTTTATTTGAAATAAATATGTGCTAGACCAGGAAAATACTCTGTAGATGGCCAGTAACGCCGATTTTAAAAGAAACTGTTGTCCAAGCATTGTCAACTCGTCGTTTTCGCTAGTTGTTTGCCAATTTCATCGAAATGGCCAATATTCTAAATTAATTCAGTTAAATACAGGCTTCACTTCTCTATTTATACTTATCATTTACTTATATTGCAGGTACTGGTTCCTCTGGTGCATCCAATCATCACATGGGGGATATTGGCTATCTTGGCAAAGGAGTTACATTTTGAGCCCAGTGAGGAATAAGAGAAAACTACAACCTTGCTCACATCGACCTGAAAATAAGCTCTTGCTTGTATGATGTGCCTAAAAACACATTAATTAAACTCTTCTGAATGTTTCAATAATTTTTTTGTACTTAATAAAACGCTTTTTTTGTAATTTCATGACGTAAATCATCCTTGACATAACTACCCTAGATTGCTTACTCGTATTTTGGAGTCTTACACCCTCCACTATTTTCCTCTTACCGTAATTTTTCTTCTACTACACTTGCCAGGTAAAATGTCGGATAACGTTAATGTAGGTACGTAAAAATGGTAAAAATGGAGATATAATAATATGTGATAATAATATTATGTCATATTATCATAATAATAGCACATATTAAGTATGTGCTATTATAATATTATCTTTGTAATATGACATTGTGCTATTATAATATTATCTTTGTTGAGCGGCCATGCCGAAGGGTAGGTAGACAAAATAAATTGTAAAAGGACAACACTTTTGTTTGAGGAATTTATTAGGAACAACCAAAATAAAATAGTAACGTAAGATAGTAAAACGTAAGCAATCAAAAAATGCTCAGCCGTTCACTTCATTTTTCCCATTTACGAGTATCTAATAATCCTTTCTTCTATGAATACCTTTTCAAACGAAGAATAAAGTGGGAAAACACAATTAACACAACAAATTTTCAGGGGAAAATCATTATGTACTTCCTAGCTTCGCTCAAGTATTCTATGTAGTTTTCATTTATTTCCAGAGCTAATAGGTCACATTGATCATTCGAGCCTTTTAGTATGATCTCGGATTCGCAGGTGTAAGTTCCAGCGAGTTCTAATTTGTTGGGGCATAGGAAATAATTAAGGCCCGATTCGCACTCGTGATTAAAAAATGTAATTTCGTCTGAGTTACGAGCTTTAAGTGCGTATTTCGATGACGGTATGACTGTTACAAATGAATCGGGGTGAGTCGAAGGCAAAGATTGTAAAAGAAGTAGGTCGAAATCCCGTGGGTCTAAAATAGGGATTTCAAGGAAGTATATGATTTCATTTTCTCCAATATAGCATTTTACTCTAATGTGAGTTTGTATTTCCCATAAAGAGTCACTTTGAAATTCAGGTAGTCTATCTCCGTAGAATGAGGTGAGGTTTTGAAGAGCGGATAATAGGTTAAGTGGTTTAATGATGCAAGCATGGGTGGAGTTTTCCGAGTTTACAAAAGGTGACTGAGTTGTCTATGTCTTGGGCTAAGTCGAGGAGTAATTGGAGCAAAGCTTGATTATGGTCTAAGGCACTTTCTACTCTTCGCATATGGGTTTGAGCGGAGCTGATATTATTTAACAAATCTATTTCTCTGGCTAATATTTTGTGGTTGCTATTAACTGCTTCTAAAGATGAATTCAACTGGTTTACGAGGGCGTTATTTATGGAGTAATGATTCTCTAGTTGTTTCGAAAAGGTTTCCTGTCGGGTTTCTAGATGGTTGAGAATTGTGTTGTACTTTTCTTCGTCTGACGCATCGAGGTTTCCGGTGACGAATTTAATTACCGATCCTAAACCGTTAATCAATCCTCGGCGTTGCCGTTTTGGTAGAATTGATTCGTTGACCTTTTCTACAATAGACGAAAGCATATGTTCTATCAGTTGTGTTTTGGGTAATACGGCTTTACGGATTTCATTATCAGTGTTGATGGTTAGTATTATCTGGTTATAGTGTGATCGAATTGTTTCGACTTGGTCCAAAAGTCCTTTCGTCTGGAAGTAATGAGTGATCGTGTGGTAGAATTGGGTTTTCTTGGCTAATCCCAGGTGGATCGGCATTAGTCCTAGGTTTTCCGTAATGTTGAAGATTTTGAGTCCGTTAGTCAGTCCAATGAGGAGGATAAAGGCCCTGCAACATCCAATCAGTTACTGGTGATTAAGGATTTCGAGGCATTGTTCCTCGCGGATCTGGGGAATTTTAGCAACTTCTAATTGGGAAATCGGTAAGTTTTCTGATACTAATTTTGAAAAGGCGCAAAGGAACACTCCGCAATCGTCATAGTTCGATTGGCGAGGTGTTTCAGGGGCGATTTTCTTCCAGTTAGTTTGGTCGAAGTGCGTCTCTTTTTTCGAGAGATGTTCCTTTAATAAGTACTGGTTAATAGATTCAAGTATTTCAGTTCCGTCAAGTCCCAGGCTGTCGTAGTAAATAAGTTCTTTAGTGACCATGTCGGATAGTGGATAGTCTCCAGTGATCTGATTTAAAAATGGGGAAGATCACTCGGTCATATGAAAAAATGTCGTTACCCTTAGTGTATCTTTTGACACGCGGATATCCGCCTGCCATGAATGACTGGCATAGGAAGCAGTTGGAGCAAAAGACTCTGATTGGTAGTTCATTAAGTCTACTTTTCTCGTTAATGATCTCCATTTGGAAATTAATGATATTGTCATTAAGCCAATTTGGGGGTTTCAACGAGATAAGATCACTTCTATTTAGAGTTAATCCAAATCGTTGTACGATTGTTTCATTTTGATCGGAGGCTTCATTCCACACTGTATTGAGGTCTAATCGAGTGTATTTTCTTGGGCGTTTGACGTTGTAGAGGTGTATCTTTTCTTTTTGGTTGTGGTGAAGGGGAACAATTTTCGCAATTTTGAGCTCAGGGTCAACTTCATTAACATTCTCTTTGATGTATTTTGGTTTGGTCTTGCTCTGTTTTTGTACTGTTTTTACGAAGACTTCAGTTGGAATGTTAGGGGTTTCTTCTCTGGTTTCGTTAAGTTTTGTTATTGATGTTGTCGTATAACAGTTTGACTTTCTCCTTGTGTTGGTTGAGGTAGTTATTTGTGAACGTTTTTTCGATATCGGCGTCTATAATAGTCCGTCATTTCCTATGTGTCCATAGAGTACTTCGAATGGGGTGAATTTTGATGTGGAGTGGATTGATGAATTGTAGGCTAGTACTGCGTAGGAGACTTTAATTTGGGTCGTGTCGTTTTGAAATTCTTTTCTATTATTGAGGAGACGAATATGCTCAACGAGGGTTGAGTGAAAACGTTCGACGACTCCGTTGGAATCGGGATGTTGGGATGAAATAAAGTGAATTCTAATTCCATGAAAGTCTAAAAGTTCTTTTACTAGGGAGCTATGGAATTCCGCGCCGTTATCAGAAATTATCGTGGACGGTATGCCGTGGTGGGAAAAGTAAGAAATTAGTCCTTTAACTAATTCGACACTGTTGGAGGATTTCAAAGGGTAAGCTTGAGCGAATTTTGAAAACGAGTCGACTATGGTTAGAAATTTTGAATTTTCTAGGGTCATCTTGTCGACGTGAACTATTTCTAGTGGTTTGGATGCTGTTGGTGTGATATTATACTTTATTTTGAGAGGGTGTCTGTCGTATTTGCATGTGAGGCATGTCTCGCAATTATTAACAAATTTTTGGATGGTCTTTTTCATGTTTGGCCTCGTACTTCCTTTTTAGGTGTTCAAATGTTTCTATGACGCCTCTGTGGTTCGTGGCTCCTGAATGGTACTTCTCGACGATTGTAATTTGATCTGATTCGTTTTCTATGTCCAATACTGTTTGGGTGTATCTGGTCATGGAAATGTCAGTGAAGGTGAAGTGTTTGGTCATGATCCTAACAAAGTCTTCATAGATGTCCTCGGAAAAGAATACTCCATATTTTATTTTGGGAACGACGTATTCTTTTAACAACTCTAACTATGTCTTCTTCTAGGTTTGATCGGAACAATTTCACTTCTAGTCGAGTTTTGTTGCAAAAAGTTCTCTTATTCGTACTGGTTGTTCACTGGATTGTTTGACAATTTCTACGAAAATTTGGTGGTTGCAACTATTAATTGGCTCGTCTTTGATGGGGATGGTAACTGCAGCATCACCAATCACATTCGAATGAACTGTTACAGCGGAGGTTGACATCCTATCGTCTATTCCTGTGTTTTCGTCCGGGTCAAAATTCGCTATTACTGAACTAGTTTCGTCGGATTCTTGAAGGGGTAGTTCGTTAATCTTTTTAAGTGTGTCGGGAGTACAAGCGGCAAAGAAATCGTCTAGTTCTTTTTCTAGTTCGGGATCGTCAGAGTCAAGAATCTTTTGCGAATTAATTTTAGCAAGACAGTCGTAATGAGATTTTCTGCCTCAGGTAGGGTTAATATTTCAAACCATCGTTAATTTTAAACCATCGTTGAAATTACACGACTACAAGTGTGGAGGACTTTCTGAGTGTTCTTGTGATACGATCCCTTTTTCGGAGCACTGTAGATATTTGGGGGTTGTGATAGACCAACATTTAAATTATAGGAAACATCTAGGGACGCGGGAGCGTCCCACCCGCCAAGAAAACCGAAGCCCTGAAAACCAAAGCGACTGAGACACGAGATTACGCGACGGAACAAGTTCGGGTTTTCACCATCCCGTAGCTCGGTCCCCTGAGTGTCTCGAGAGTTGATTTTGGTTTATTATCTTCGATAATGAACCATTGGAATCGCCCAAAGAAAAAATTTTTTTAACCCCCCCTCAAAATTTGTTGGTTTACGTTTCAAGATACGTAGATTCAGAAAATCGAATAAAAAAAAATCCGTCCGTCCGCCGTACGCCGTCCGCCGTCCGCCGTCCGAGGCACTTTGCCCAGTTAGCGTTGAGTTAAAATTACGAAATTTGGTTTCTGGGTTTGGACCAGCCCCACAATGATCCACGAAACTTTTCATAACCCTAGGTCAAGGGGAAGGGGTTCAAAACGAATTTTGAAATTCTGAAAATTCCAAAACTCGAAAAATTCATATAGAACGGTATGTTTTTTATTACATATTTAGATAGAGTTTGTTCCGTAGAATTTTTTAAGACCATCCGCAGCTTTGTACGACCAGCCGTTCGTTCACAATGACGGCTCAAAGATTGTGCCTCACAACACGACCGTGGATCAAACTGTTGAAATACAGGTCCATTTTCATACTAACAAGCTCTTTGGAACATCATATTGCTTAAGTGATGTCGAGTTTGTTGTTCTGAGGTGCGTTTCGTGCTACGGAAATGAAGGTAATTTCGAATGTTTGTTGGTAGGTACTTCTTTTATAGAAAAATTATTACCGGCGTACTATTAAAAACCCCAGAATTATATCGTATTAATTAATCATAATTAATAATAATTATTATTATTAATAAATACGAATTATTAATAGGTACCTAACAATAAATTATAATAATTTTCAGTAGGTACTTGATAAAATTGTTAATAATTAGTGATAATTGATAATAATAATTAATCTAACATTTAGGATCTAGACATTTAGACCTAGTGATCTAGACAGAAGGGTGATCTGTACAAAGAAGATAATGAACCGTTGTGTCAAGAATTTGCAGAGTTTTTTGTACACCAACTCTCCAGGGGCACGTGAGGACGTAAAACAAATTTCAGCTCTTGGGAACATCAGGTGTCGGGGGTATAACAATTTTAAAACCACTATTTTTCACGTTTTTCGTGTTCTTCTTCTTCTAATTCTTCTTCTTCTTCTTGTCGTTGTCGTTGTTGTTCATTGACGGGGCTACAGCCCAGCAGACAAATCGGATCGAGCTGAAATTTTGCACACACGTTTGTTATGCTCCAAGGGAGTGCCTTTTGACCATTTTTTCTCCCTCCCCCCATTTCCCCCCCAATTAGGGGGGAAATAGTGTTTTTTAGGAATTTCAAATGGTCATAACTCCTTCAAAATTGAAGCTTTTTCAGATTTTCTTTTTTAGTTGTGTTCAGCTTTTTAAACTGTTTAATTTGAGATCAAAAAATGCTTCCTAAAAGGAAAAATAAAGGAGTTATGGTGATTTTTCTATTTTTAACAACAACTGCCGCAAATATTGATGAAAATTGGTGCGGTTGGTCTTAAAATGTCCGCTAGGTTGTCTAGAATATGCTCAATAATTTTGAACTAAATCTCAATCGATTTGACTAATCCACAGCCAAAAATACGTGAATAAATTCCACATCTACTGATTTGGCTAATTTCCGAAAACATCAAAGTTGAACGGTGGTCAGAAAAATTGTCGTAGAGTGGCGCCTGTTTAAGGATCGATAGGAAATTGGCGGGTCAGTTTTTACAACGGAGTTATTTTTGGGGGATATCACATCTTTTTGCATGGCTACTTTTCGAGCGGTACTTATACAATACGGTTCAATTTAACAAAAGTACCCACGAGGTAACTAGTAAATGTTTTCCTAAATGAAGTTTTATCCTAGTCAAAATTTAGTAAAAAATTAGTACGCCTACTAATTTGCCTTTTTGTTTCTTCTTTTTGTGACAAGAATAATTATTTTTTGGAAATTATTGTTTGTTATTCCACCAGGTGACCGCCGCAACAGCAAAGTATGTGAAAAATCCTTTCACGCCAGCGGGTATTGAACCCAAGATCTTACGCATCGCGGACAGACGCGCTTGTCCACGAGGCTACCGGCGGCCACAGAAAGTTTGCAAAACGTAAAACGCACGTTTTTATACCAAAAATCGCGAATAACTCGAGAACCGTTGGGAAAAGTGGCAAAGTGTGCTACCCTCATTCGAAAGCCCATTAAATTTCCTATCGATCCTTAAACAGGCGCCACTCTACGACAATTTTTCTGACCACCGTTCAACTTTGATGTTTTCGGAAATTAGCCAAATCAGTAGATGTGGAATTTATTCACGTATTTTTGGCTGTGGATTAGTCAAATCGATTGAGATTTAGTTCAAAATTATTGAGCATATTCTAGACAACCTAGCGGATATTTTAAGACCAACCGCACCAATTTTCATCAATATTTGCGGCAGTTGTTGTTGAAAATAGAAAAATCACCATAACTCCTTTATTTTCCCCCTTAGGAAGCATTTTTTGATCTCAAATTAAACAGTTTGAAAAGCTGAACACAACTAAAAAAGAAAATCTGAAAAAGCTTCAATTTTGAAGGAGTTATGACCATTTGAAATTCCTAAAAAACACTATTTCCCCCCTAATTGGGGGGGAAATGGGGGGAGGGAGAAACAATGGTCAAAAGGCACTCCCTTGGAGCATAACAAACGTGTGTGCAAAATTTCAGCTCGATCCGATTTGTCTGCTGGGCTGTAGCCCCGTCAATGAACAACAACGACAACGACAACAAGAAGAAGAAGAAGAACACGAAAAACGTGAAAAATAGTGGTTTTAAAATTGTTATACCCCCGACACCTGATGTTCCCAAGAGCTGAAATTTGTTTTACGTCCTCACGTGCCCCTGGAGAGTTGGTGTACAAAAAATCAACTCTCGAGACACTCAGGGGACCGAGCTACGGGATGGTGAAAACCCCAACTTGTTCCGTCGCGTAATCAGTGTCTCAGTCGCTTCGGTTTTCAGGGCTTCGGTTTTCTTGGCGGGCGGGACGCTCCCGCGTCCCGATTTTTTAAGACGATTCAAAAATATTTTTAGCGTCTCGTTATTTTAATTTAAGGCGTTCAATTTATTTTTGTCTAGTGAAAACATCAGAGGGAGCTAAATATCGACCCCTAAATTGTCCTAATTTTGCATTTTTATTTACGATTGAAAAATTTTTAGAGTTTCACTAGAGTTTCTGATAAAAAATATGTTTAAAAAAGTTACTAAATGAAAAGTCACTGGTTCTGATGTTTTGTGTTAAAAAAGGTGTTCTGATGTTTTGTGGTAAAAAGTTTTATCAGGGATTTAAGTCGCTAAATGAAAAAGTCACTGGTTCTGATGTTTTGTGTTAAAAAGTTTTATCAGGGATTTAAGTCGGTGGTCTAGAATGAATAAACATATACTACTGGTATGTTTTTTATTTCATATTTAGATAGAGTTTGTTCCGTAGAATTTTTTAAGACCATCCGCAGCTTTGTACGACCAGCCGTTCGTTCACAATGACGGCTTCACAAGATTGTGCCTCACAACACGATCGTGAATCAAACTGTTGAAATACAGGTCCATTTTCATACTAACAAGCTCTTTGGAACATCATATGGCTTAAGTGATGTCGAGTTTGTTGTTCTGAGGTGCGTTTCGTGCTACGGAAATGAAGGTAATTTCGAATGTTTGTTGGTAGGTACTTCTTTTATAGAAAAATTATTACCGACGTACTATTAAAAACCCCAGAATTATATCGTATTAATTAATAATAATTATTATGAATAATAAATACGAATTATTAATACCTAACAATAAATTATAATAATTTTCACTAGGTACTTGATAAAATTGTTAATAATTAGTGATAATTGATAATAATTAATCTAACATTTAGGATCTAGACATTTAGACCTATTGATCTAGACAGAAGGGTGATCTGTACAAAGAAGATAATGAACCGTTGTGTCAAGAATTTGCAGAGTTTTTTTTTTCGATTTTCTGAATCAATGTATCTTGAAACGTAAACCAACAAATTTTGACATGGGGTTAAAAATTGTTTTTCTTTGGGCGATTCCAATGGTTCATTATCGAAGATAATAAACCAAAAACTCTGCAAATTCTTGACACAACGGCTCATTATCTTCTTTGTACAGATCACCCTTCTGTCTAGATCACCAAGTCTAAATGTCTAGATCCTAAATGTTAGATTAATTATTATTATGAATTATCACTAATTATTAATAATTTTATCAAGTTTCTAGTGAAAATTATTATAATTTATTGTTAGGTATTAATAATTTGTATTTATTATTAATAATAATTGTTATTAATTACATATGATTAATTCATACGATATAATTCCCCATAATACTACGTTGGCTATAATTTTTCTATAAAAGAAGAACCTACCGACAAACATTCGAAATTACCTTCATTTCCGTAGCACGAAACCTACCTCACAACAAAAAACTCGACATCACTAAAACCATATGATTTTCCAAACAGCTCGTTAGTATGAAAATTGACCTGTATTTCAACCGTTTGATTCAAGATCCTGTTGACAGGATCAACCTTTGAGCCGTCATTGTGAACGAACGGATGGTCGTACAAAGCTGTGGTCGGTCTTAAAAAATTCTAAGGAATAAACTCTATCTAAATATGAAATAAAAACTCTGCAAATTCTTGACACAACGGTTTATTATCTTCCTTGTGCAGATCACCCTTCTGTCTATACCATACTGTACTAAATCATACATACAATAATATACCATACCATACTCATACCATGTCATACAAACCGAGTGAATATTGAAATCATTCACCCCAAAAAAACCCCATCCATTCCTCACCATTCCATTCTTCATCCATTTCTGACCTATATTTAAAATTTCAAGTATCTAGCTCATCATCAAAATTTAATTTGTTTAAACAAATAGCTATTATTTAAACAATTTTACAGACAAGAAACCGAGAGAATATTGCATTGTTATCCAGTTCTGACCTATTTGTAAAATTCCAAGTCAATAGCTCATCATCAAAATTTAATTTGTATCATTACAAAAAGGTATTATTTAAACAATTTTACAGATGAGAAACCTAGTGAATATTGCAATGTGGTCTATCCCCGACTCATGGTTAAAATTTCTAGACTGTAGTTTACCGGGAAGAAGAAAAAAGGTAGTTTTATTCTGGGCGTCTGGAGGTTGGCCCACGTAGCGGCCGTTTTCGACGCGAAAGTTTAGTGTTTTTCCTAAAGCTTTGCGCGCTCACTGTGAACGAACGGCTGGTCGCACAAAAAACCCACTTGGTCTTAAAAGATTCGTAATTTTTCAGGTCATTCAAAAGTGAACTGAAAATTACACGTTTCAGTTAAATATTTTGAGATATGACATTGTCTAAATTTTAAATTTCGTTTTGAACCCCTTCCCCTTGACCTTCTCCCCCATCGTCGAGTACAGGCGGACTGACAAGAAGAAAAAGGACGGGGTGAACACTGAAGCATAGCAAACCACCCCCACCAGCATCCTGGAGAATATACCTAAGAACAAGTTGAAGCCTGAATTAAATAAATACAAAAATATAGTGAAAACTAAGCTAGTCAACTTTACCTGCTGTTTTTGGAATGTAAATGGTCAATTAAATTCAATAAACGATGATATCAGTTCTGAATTGAATCACACCGTAATAGATGCACTCGGTCTCACTGAAACATGGCAGGAAAACACCGGATCTTTGAAGCCAAAAGCGCTACTAGAGTATGACGTTTACCAATCCATGGCAACAAGAGAGAGCAAATATGGAAGAGCAAAAGGGGGTTTGATGCTGTTCATTAGAAAGGAGTATCGTGAATTCACTCATGTAGTCAAAATATCCCCGCATTATGTCATAGTGGAAATTAAAATGTCTGAAGCCAAAATTGTGTTAGGGGTCTTTTATTTTTCGCCATCTAATGGGGACGAGGATGCAATGGATATCTTTCGATCATCCCTTCTAAATCTCACTGATACTACGTCGGCAGGATCGATATGCCTTATTGGTGGGGACTTCAACGCCAGAATCGGCTCAGCTGGTCAGATCGACGAAGAAATAACGGTGGATTCCAGTCTTTCTTACAGCCGGTCATCACTTGACACGAGGATCAACAAAAGAGGGAGGCTTTTCATGGAAGTATGTGATGAGTTAGGGCTGGTTGTGTGTAACGGGAGATCGTCATCAGATAGCCCCGCCAGTTTTACTTATATCCAGGGGAACAACCGAAGCGTCATTGATTTTGTTTTGATTAATATGGAGGGTATTGACGCTTTTGACGATCTGAAAATTAGTGATTTTTCTCATGCGTCGGATCACCTGCCATGCGTCGTAAGTTTGAAATTTCCCTCGTGTGTCCTGGCACCCGGGGTTCCAACCCAGCTCTGCAAGAATAAAAAAATGTACCGTATTAGTGAGGAAGGAACTTCTGCTTTCATTGATGCTCTAAAAACTTGTGAAATGGATTCAATCACAGGGGAACAGTTAAGCCATAAAAAATATTCCAGATTTTTACGAAAGCTGGAGGAGGTGGGTGAAAGTGCAGGTGTTGTGAAACTACGAAAGGGAGGGACCAGTCAACCATTTAAACATCCATGGTATAGCGCAGAATGCAGGACAAAAAAATTTGAGATGCGCCACTACTACAGGAAAATGCGTAGAAAGGGATTTCGGTCTGATATGTTTTCTGCCTTCCAAAACCTTAAAAATTGCTACAAAGCCACTTTAAGAAAATGCAGAGAGGATTACCAGAGATCAATTCGTGACGGAATAAGCAGTAGCAGAAACTCCAAAGAATTCTGGACAGCTATTAAAAGATTGAAGAGAAGAGCTGTGGCCCCTAACCCGATTCCTTTAGATAGGTGGAAATCTTTTTTCAGCGGAATATATGGCGAGGCCTCCTCGGAACCGTTGGCTGAGGATGAACCAGATGTGTCGGTGCTGTGCCTAGAGAAAGAGACTACCTCAGCAGAACTTGAAAGAGCCTTGAAAAAGTTGAAACAAGGAAAGGCTCCAGGAGAGGATGGCATTCCAAACGAGGTACTTAAGATGCTCCCAACAAATTGGAGAAATATTTTATTAGATATTTTCAACGGAATTTTAAGAACAGGGGAGATACCTACTGACTGGGGGATTGTTGGACTTCGACTACTGCATAAAAGAGGGGACAAGAATGACCCTTCCAACTTTCGGGGAATAGCCCTAATGAACACGACAGCCAAGCTATTTACCGCAATAATAGCAGACCGACTGACCGAGTGGGCCGAGGAGAGGGGCATATTACCTGAAGAGCAAGCTGGGTTCAGAGCAGGAAGGTCATGCCCAGAACAGATTTTCACCCTCCATGCAGCCATGAGTATACTTCACCAGAGAAAAAAACAGTCACTTCTGGCCATTATGATCGATTTCTCTCGAGCATTTGATTCAGTGAATCACTCTCTTCTTTGGAAGAAACTTAGGGAATTTGGAGTCAGTACCAAGCTCATTGCGGTGCTGAAATCGCTATATGCGAATGCTTACTTCCATGTGCTACCGCATCCCAATGAAGAGGGCTTCATGCAAAGGATTACGGAGGGAGTTCTTCAAGGTGACTGTCTAAGCCCCCTCCTCTTCATCCTGTTTATTTCGGATATGGAGAGATTTCTACGGGACGAAGGTTGCCACGGGGTTCCGATATCGGGTAAAGAATTGATGCTGCTTCTTTTTGCCGATGACGCCGGGGTGTTAGCCGACTCTATCCCAGACGCCCAAAAGAAAATGAACGCGCTGATAAAATATTGCTCAGTAAACCATCTGAAGATCAACAGCCAGAAATCCAAGCTCCTTATATTTCATCGTGGAGGAAGGCGGAAGAAAACAAGACCTGTCTACTGTGGAACGGACGAGCTGGAGGTGGTGTCTTCCTTTTCGTATCTTGGAACAGTTTTCTCAAGGACGGGCAAATTTAGGCAGAACTGTGACGCCCGAATCTCGAAGGCCAAAAGTGCGATAGGAGCAACACGGCAGTTGCTGTGTACTGCCCAGGTGGATTCGTGGGACGTGAGATTCAGACTTTTTGATTCTCTTGTGGAGTCGGTGTTGCTCTACTCTTCGGAGGTGTGGGGATTGTGGTACCTTGAGGAAATTGAGGTCGTTCAGAGCCTATTTTTCAAAACTGTTCTGTGCTTGCACCGATCGATCCCTGGGCACTATCTGCGGCTGGAACTGGGAAGGCTTCCCCTGGGTGCCAGAGTCTTCGAGAGAGCGGTGCGGTTTCTGGTTCGAGTCTTAAAAATGAATAATAATCGTTGGCCTAAAATATGTCTGCTTGAACTCGCCAGGCTCCATGTGACCCGAGCTCCGAACTCGCAGTTTAACTGGGTGTCAGAGCTGAGCCGTCTTGTCGTCGCGTCTGGGGGGAGGATTGATTGGGGTGACTTGCGATATGAGGGGCTGAGGGCTTCACTGAACGGTTTGGTGGAATCTTGCAGAAACCATCTTCACGGTCTGGATGTGGAACGAGTCATCAACTCGAAGTACAACTCATATTTCCGATTAAGCCTGGATTTTGGTGGCCGCCAGTTATACCTTGGAAAATGTGGATCGATACATGCCGAAAGAATAGTGGCCCAGTTGCGAATGGCCCCCAGGTCTGAAGATGTAAAGGCAGTATTTTTCTATCATAGAAGTGAATCGTATTCACTTCGGACCTCGGAAATTTGCACGATCTGCCACATTGAGAACGAGAGTCTGTGTCACTTCCTCCTCGCTTGCCCCCTCTACGCTCCTCTTCGTGATCACTACCTGGCGCAATACCTGGCCGGTGCGGTCAACCGAACGGATGACGTCTCCTCTCTGCTTGATTTGGACCGGGACCTCCATAGGATCACAGACCTCTACAACTACACGACCAAGTCGCTGAAGATCAGAGAACTATTTGTTCAGTGAGAGTGCATCAACTAAAGTGGTGATCACCTGTTTTCTTTCTGGAAGGAATTGCATTTTGTTTTATGTAAAAAATTATTGAACTTTTGTTTGAATACTTTGTCGTACCTATGAAAAAAATTTGAACTCTTGTAACAACCATTTTTGGTTAGTACAATAAAAAATCATTTCATTTCATTTCATTTTCCATTCCATTCTTCATCCATTTCTGACCTATATTTAAAATTTCAAGTATCTAGCTCATCATCAAAATTTAATTTGTTTAAACAAATAGCTATTATTTAAACAATTTTATAGACAAGAAACCGAGAGAATATTGCATTGTTATCCAGTTCTGACCTATTTGTAAAATTCCAAGTCAATAGCTCATCATCAAAATTTAATTTGTATCATTACAAAAAGGTATTATTTAAACAATTTTACAGATGAGAAACCGAGTGAATATTGCAATGTGGTCTATCCCCGACTCATGGTTAAAATTTCTAGACTGTAGTTTACCGGGAAGAAGAAAAAAGGTAGTTTTATTCTGGGCGTCTGGAGGTTGGCCCACGTAGCGGCCGTTTTCGACGCGAAAGTTTAGTGTTTTTCCTAAAGCTTTGCGCGCTCACTGTGAACGAACGGCTGGTCGCACAAAAATCCACTTGGTCTTAAAAGATTCGTAATTTTTCAGGTCATTCAAAAGTGAACTGAAAATTACACGTTTCAGTTAAATATTTTGAGATATGACATTGTCTAAATTTTAAATTTCGTTTTGAACCCCTTCCCCTTGACCTAGGGTTATGAAAAGTTTCGAGGATCATTGTGGGGCTGGTCCAAACCCAGAAACCAAATTTCGTAATTTTAGCTCAACGCTAACTGGGCAAAATGCCACGGACGGCGGACGGCGGACGGCGTACGGCGGACGGACGGATTTTTTTTTATTCGATTTTCTGAATCTACGTGTCTTGAAACGTAAACAAACAAATTTTGAGGGGGGGTTAAAATTTTTTTTTCTTTGGGCGATTCCAATGGTTCATTATCGAAGATAATAAACCAAAAACATACCGTTTGATGAGAATTTTTCGACTTTTGAAATTTTCAAAATTCGTTGTGAGCCCCTTCCCCTTGACCTAGGGTTATGAAAAGTCTCGAGGATCATTGTGGGGTTGGTCGGAACCCGTAACAAAAATTTCGAAATTTTAGCTCAAAGCTAACTGGGCGAAGTGCCGACCAACCCCACAATGGTCTTCGAAACTTTTCATAACCCTAGGTCAAGGGGAAGGGGTTCAAAACGAAATTTAAAATTTCGACAATGTCATACCTCAAAATATTTAACTGAACCTTGTAATTTTTAGTTCACTTTTGAATGACCTGAGAAATTACGAATCTTTTAAGACCAATTGGATTTTTGTGCGACCAGCCGTTCGTTCACAGTGAGCGCGCAAAAGGTTTAGGAAAAACACTAAACTTCGCGTCGAAAACGGCCGTTAGGTGGGTCAAACCCCAATAATAAAACTGCCTTTTTTCATCTTCCCGGTAAACTACAGTCTAGAAATTTTAACCGTGAGTCGGGGATAGACCACATTGCAATATTTACTCGGTTTCTCATCTGTAAAATTGTTTATATAATACCTTTTTGTAATAATACAAATTAAATTTTGATGATGAGCTATTGACTTGAAATTTTAAAAATAGTTCAGAACTGGATCACAATGAAATATTCACTCGGTTTCTTGTCTGTAAAATTGTTTAAATAACACCTATTTGTTTAAACAAATTAAATTTTGATGATGAGCTAGATACTTGAAATTTTAAATATAGGTCAGAAATGGATGACATTTCAATATTCACTCGGTTTGTATGACATGGTATGAGTATGGTATGGTATATTATTGTATGTATGATTTAGTATAGTACAGTATGGTATGATAGGAAAGAAATTCGATAATGAACCATTGGAATCGCCCAAAGAAAATTTTTTTTTAACCCCATGTCAAAATTTGTTTCAAGATACGTAGATTCAGAAAATCGAATAAAAAGCTCTGCAAATTCTAGACAACGGTTTTTTTTTAATGCTAGATTAATTATTACGTATCACTAATTATTGATAATTTTATCGAGTACCTAGTGTAAATTATTATAATTTATTGTTAGGAATTAATAATTTGTATTTATTATTAATAATAATTATTATTAATTAAGATTAATTAATACGATATCCGTCTGTTGGAATCGACTGGGTTCCTTTGTGCAGAACGTGAATGATAGAGATGATGAATTAATTACAAATAAAATTTACCGATATACCTAATCCTGGGGTTTTTAATACTACGTCGGCAATACTTTTTCTATAAAAGTAGTACCTACCAACAAACATTCGAAATTACCTTTTATAGAAAAATATTACCCCAGAATTATATCGGTACATTTTATTTGTAATTAATTCATCATCTCTATCATTCATGTTATGCACAAATCAACCCAGGCGATTCCAAAAGCCGGATATTGTATTAATTAATCATAATTAATCATTATTATTATTAATAATTAATACAAATTATTAATACCTAACAATAAATTATAATAATTTTCACTAGGTAGGTACTTGATAAAATTATTTTTAATTAGTGATAATTCATAATAATAATTAATCTAACATTTAGGATCTAGACATTTAGACCTAGTGATCTAGACAGAAGGGTGATCTGTACAAAGAACGTAATGAACCGTTGTCACGAATTTGCAGAGTTTTTATTCAATTTTCTGAATCTACGTATCTTGAAAAGTAAACCAACAAATTTTGACATGGGTTTAAAAAAAATGTTTCTTTGGGCGATTCCAATGGTTCAATATCGAAGATAATAAACCAAAATGTGCACGTACCTTACCAATTCTTTGACATCCTCTTCATCCGATGCATTATGCCCGTTCTGCTTCTTTTTTTCGTCATCCTCGTTGCCGTCGAAATGCTAGCTTATTTTAGTATAAAACTAACAAACATGATTTAAAGAATTCCAGAATTGTAATAGTATCAAATAACATCAAGTTCAAGCCCTGAATAATGGATTAAAGCGCCATCAAACGTCTTGGCTAACGTCCGAACTTCACTGATACGCAATTCAATGCTCGTGGCAGGCGGACTTCAAAGAAGCTCAGGACGTAAAACAATGGGGTTCTTTATGCAAAAACCTATACACCTAACGGTAGAAGAGGACCCGGACTAAAGAGAAGATATTGAACATAGAATTAGTTAGTAAGTCGAACACGTTTGCCATATACACATACGACCCCTTGCCCAATATTGATCACAACATATTTTTGACCTCAAGTTCGTATTATAACCGTACCTCATATTCATCAGCTGTCCCAGGATCATCGCAGCCTTCGCTTTCGTATTCGTAAGCATCGTAAGCACTTTCTTCACAGCCCAAGTCCTTCAACATCAATGCATCGGCGCTCAAATCAACGTATTCAATGATACACGTTTAATAAAATGTACACGATTATAAAGACAACCTTCAAATGACAGACAATTTCGAGTGCAGTAATCAGAGTGCATGGGAAGGTGAGGAATTACATCAGTTTTATCTCGGCAAGAGAATGATAGATTTTCGATCTGGAAATTGATTTGGGTTTCTATGGGAAACTACAACACGGCTAGAGAAACCAAAATTTCGTTTTCGCCAATTTTGTTTTATTATCTTCGATAATGAATCATGTGGCTTGCCAAAGAATACAAATTACCCCCTCCCCCTCCAAATTTTAGGTTTAACGTTTCAAGATACATAGATTCAGAAAATCGAATAAAAAACATCCGTCCGTACACCGTACGCCGTCCGCGGCACTTTGCCCAGTTAGCGTTGAGCTAAAATTGCGAAATTTGGTTTCTAGGTTTGGACCAGCCCCACAATGATCCTCGAAACTTTTCATAACCCTAGGTCAAGGGGAAGAGGTTCAAAACGAACTTTGAAATTTCGGCAATGTCATATCTCTAAAAATTCACATGAAACGGTGTAATTTTCAGTTCACTTTTGAATGACCTGAAAAATTACGAATTATTTAAGGCCAATTGGATTTTTGTACGACCAGCCGTTCGTTCACAGTGAGTGCGCAAAGGTTTAGGAGAAAAACTTCGCGTCTAAAACGGCCGTTAGGTCGGTCAACCCCCCAGACGCCCGACCTTAAAACTACTTTGTTTTCATCTTCCCGGTAAACTACAGACTGGAAATTTTATCCGTGAGACGGGGATTGACCACATTGCAATATTCATTCGGTTTCTCATCTGTAAAATTGTTTAAATAATACCTTTTTGTAAAAATAAGCTGTTGACTTGAAATTTTTAAAATGGGTCAGAACTGGATGACAATGCAATATTCACACGTTTTGTATGACATGGTATATTATTGTATGTATGATTTGGTATAGTACAGTATGGTATGATATGAAAGAAATTCGTATGGTATTTTAAATTTAATTTGGATGATGAGCTAGAGTTTCATCTACCAGTTCGTATTTGGATGAGGGTGATCTGCTCAGAAAAATTTCGTTTTCGCCAATTTTGTTTTATTATCTTCGATAATGAATCATGTGGCTTGCCGAAGAATACAAATTAGCCCCTCCCCCCTCCGAATTTGAGGTTTAACGTTTCAAGATACGTAGATTCAGAAAATCGAATAAAAAAAAAAAAAACTCTGCAAATTCTTGGTACAACGGTTTTAAAAACTCTAGCTCATCATCCAAATTAAATTTCAAATACCATACGAATTTCTTTCATATCATACCATACTGTACTATACCAAATCATACATACATTAATATACCATACCATACTCTTTGTTCAGCCCTTGGCTTCAATTACCTCTATCGCGATCGTCATCAACGCGCGCCTCCACCTACGCTCGTCATATGTTTTCCATTTCATGTTCAGATCTTCCTTTTTTTCTACGTTTTCATACTGTTCCTTTTTTCATACTGTTTCATCTCTTTTACAATTACATCAAGTATTTAATTTTTCTAACATTTCCTTTTTTCTTTAAATTATTACGATTAGAAACAAACATTGGTCCTATCGAGCCGCGATAAAATTTGTAACCGAGTCAAGTTCCGGGTGCAAATTATCGAGTCCGTCAAGTACATCGTTCCGCGAAGTTCGCCAAGTTCTTCCTTTCAGTTCGTTTCCAGATCAAGTTCTTCGCCGATCGTTCGCCTTACGGTATTGCAATCTTCAAACTGAGGTACTGTGCCTAACATAAGTCACTTGAGCCTCATTACAAGATGAACGTCGTTAGCAATGATTCTTGTATATTACGAGAGGTACGTTTCATTAAACGTACTTTGGCATCATTTGGAGAAGAGTGTACTTCATTGCACAATTATCAAGGTAATGTAGTTGCTCAAGCAGAAGCTCTCAAAGGCGAATTTGATTTATTAAACCTGCAAGTAACCCAGGTCTTAGAAAAATTAGCTTCTGTAGAAGATGAACAAGTTGCAGACGAGTGTCACACCTCCCTCGTAAATATGTTAAGGGATGCTAGGTATAAATATCATGATAACATCCTCCCCATTCTGTCTCCTCTACCTTTAAGCCGTCCGCCATCTGAATGTGGAGGAAATATTGAATATCCTAAGGACTCATCTTCTCCATGTTATGAGCTACACAAGCAACGATTGAAAGATGTCCCAGAATTTGACGGAGACGTAACCAAATTTCAAACATTTCTGACATCCTTCAAACATGCTATTGATGACTCTCTGAATCTCCCTGAAGTTCGAAAGCTCTCTGCACTTCGTTCAAAACTTAGTGGAGACCCCTTACGCCTCATAAACTACTATGGAGCTTCTCCAGACGATTTTAAGTCGGCTTACGATACGTTTAAAACTAGTTATAGTGGACCTAGACGCATTCTCGAAGGCATCGTCTCCAAACTCTGGAATGTTCAACCCTTAGTTCATGATACGAGCAGAGGATTTGATTGGTTTTATTCTGAAGTTAATTCTTCATTTCGAGCTCTGAAAAATGTTGAGACAGATGATCCTCTTGACTATGTTTTGTTCTCCCATTTCATGTCAAAGCTGCCATTGAAGGTACAGAACGAGTTCCATCGGCATTTTGACCCCAAGGAAGTTCCTACAGTTACTGATTTGTTGTCATTCCTAAAAGCTCAATCAGATATCAAGCGTGCTCAAAATTGTGGAGCCGTTTTCCCAATTAAATCATCGATTCCTGACTACACCAAAAGAACCAGCATATCTCCTCTAAAACATCACCAAAGATCACCTTCTCCAGGATTGCGAAATGTTCCAAAAAATCGTTCTCTCTCCTCTACCAATCCTTCCTCCGCATTTCTCCCAACTTCAAGAACTTCTCCGGCAAACTCCAACCTAAAATGCTATCTATGTGGGGACCATCATTTCCTGTATAAATGCCCTCGTTTCAAGTCGCTGAAAGTCCATGAACGGCTCAATTTCGTCGAAAAAGGGGAACTCTGTGAGGTTTGTTTTAGCAGCACTCACAAAACTTTGCAGTGTAAGTCTACCAAAGCTTGTTTGAATTGTTCTGAACGTCATCATACTTATCTTCACGTTCACTCAATATTAAGAGGGCCTCAGGATTCTCAATTTGAAGATTCACAGTTGTCATCGTCTTGGTATGATCCTAGAACAGACCCAGGTCTTCTGTCTGATGACGAATACCTCTCAACTAAATCCCCCTCAATTTCCTCATCTCCAAGAAGCTCGACCTTGTCAGGTCTACAGAGCCCACCTAGTAGCCTTTTGTCCCCACCGCCTAATAAATGTTCGTCCTCGTCCACCTTCTGAAGCTTATGCCAGCGCGATGCCCAAGTTGTGTCTCAAAGGTCTTCTTTGAAAAGACCACCAGATACAGCCGTCATCCCCACCGTATCAGTCCTGATAAGATCGTCTTCCGGCTCATGGCATCGCGCAAGGGCAATCTTGGACACAGGCAGTGAAACTAATTTAATAACCAACTCTTCTGCAATACGCTGTGGTCTTCCAATTACACCGACTAAGACACAAGTCATTTGTGGCGTAGGTGGTACATCAGCGGGTATTGTGAAAGGGAGAACCGCCTCTTTCATCTTTCAACACTATGGACGCCCTAATCTCCATGTATCTTATAGGGTTGTCGAGCGCACCACTTTTGATATTCCCTCTCGAGTACTCCCCAGAAAGCGATGGAACCATTTCGACCGACTGCATCTCGCAGACCCTACCTACCATGTACCTCAAGGAGTCGATATCATCCTTGGTGCTGCTGTGTGGCAGTGGGTAGACCTGATGAAAACGTTTGATCCTCTTAGAGGCTCTCCGGCTGCCAGGCTTACTACGTTAGGATGGATTATAGTCGGTCACTTTCGTCATGAAACCACGCAGAACCATGTGAAATTTCACCCTAACGTTAAGGACAACAAAACCTGCTCTAAGGAATACCGAAAACAACAACTTGATTCTATAAGAATTCGGAAACGTCCCTACACCCATTCATCAGCTGAAAATCCTCTGGTTGATTGTAGTTCGTCTACAGACATCATTACTCCAAGTGACTTCTCAACGCAACTGAACAACACCAACATTAATAGTACGAGTCTTAACTCATCAATGATCCTCATCAACGAGTCATCATCTACTCTGTCTATTCAACATGCTGAGCCAAAATTGCGACGCCTTAAATGGCCTTCGTCCCGTTCCTCGTTCCCTCCTTCTCTTTTTCACACTTCAAATAAAATTATTCCAAAGCCATCCACGATTTCAATTTCCTCAATTGCGAAGCCAACAGCTCACTGTGGAACTGCGCATCCGCGTCGGAAAGTTAACAAAAGGTATCATCGAGCTCTTCCAGGTCCTAAAAGTACAAATAGTGCTCTAGATGATCAATTATCCGAGCTAGTCTTAAAAATGTATCAGCTGGACGCAATTCCCGATACACCAAATCTGACTCCTGACGAACTGAAAGCAGAAGAATTTTTTGTAAAACATAGTTCTCGGACTCCTGATGGTCGGTACGTAGTTTCATTACCCTTCAAAAATGATCCCGTTCTCCTAGGGCCTTCTCGAGATATTGCCTGCCGAAGGCTGTATAACATGGAGAATATCCTTAGGAAGAACCCCAACAAGCGTTCAGCATACGACAAGTTCATGCGAGAATACCTTACTTTAGGGCACATGAAGGCAGTCCCTCCTCCTAAACCAGGTCAATTAACGTACTACCTTCCTCACCATGCTGTACATCGTACTGGAGATCCTTCTGACAAAATCAGAGTTGTGTTTAACGCATCACAAAAAACCCCATCTGGATTATCTTTAAACGAAATTCTTCTTCCCGGTCCCAGACTACAACTCGTCCTTCCTGATGTCATTACAAGGTTCCGTTTCGATCCCATTGTCTTTACAGCCGATATAAAACAAATGTTTAGACAAATTCTCCATCGCCCAGTAGACCGTGAATTTCTAAGAATCGTGTGGCGATTTTCCCCTGATGATCCAATTCAGGATTATTGTCTGTCAACTGTGACCTACGGAACCACCTCAGCTCCTTGGTTAGCATGTCGCACATTGAAGGAGTTGGCAGATACTCATAATTTGTCTCATCCTATCGCTTCGACTATTCTATCCACTCGCACATATGTAGACGATATAAATGGTGGTGGTGCTGACTTGAGATCAGCTCGCGCAGCTCGTGATGAACTCATTGACCTTCTCAATTCCGGACAGTTTGAACTCCGGAAATGGGCCTCAAACTCACCTGAACTTCTCTCAGACATGCCTCGAGAATATCTCCTCCCTTCGTCTTCATCATTAACAATTGATGGAGATAACAATGTTCTCAAAGTGTTAGGATTGTGTTGGGATCCGGTGAAGGATCAGTTTCATTATTCCATAACTAAATCGGAACCGGTCAACCAAAAATATCAAGTACTTTCAATTATTGCTCGCCTTTATGACCCTTTGGGGTGGTTAGCACCAGTAATCACACAAGCCAGAATAATATTCCGAGAAATCTCTCACGACCAATTTGGTTGGAGAGAAAATATCCCATTACCTACTGCAAATAAGTGGGCACATTTCCAACAAGGGCTTCCTTTATTGGGAAAGCTGCGGATTCCTCGACACTTGTTTGCTTCTTCCCAAACGCAATATTTAGTTGGGTTTGCTGATGCGTCGGAGAAAGCTTATGCTGCAGTAATATACCTTGTTACTCCATCTTCAAACAACCCCAACGAAAATGTTAGCCAGCTAATCACTTCAAAAGCCCGCATTGCTCCCTTACAACCTGTAACAATGCCACGTCTTGAATTATGCGCTGCCCAATTATTAGCCAAATTGGTAAAACGCATAGCTCCGTTGTTCAACAATCAGGATCCTTCTAAAATTTTGTTGTTCAGTGACTCGACCGTTTCACTGTGTTGGATTACAGCGAAACCTGCTCCCATCTGGAAGGTGTTTGTGGGTAATAGGGTTGCAGATATCCTTAATCATTCTTCTCCTGATCAATGGTTTCATGTCAAAACATCCGACAATCCTGCCGATTGCGCCTCACGTGGACTCTCTCCCGCTGACTTAATTGACCACGAGTTGTGGTGGTATGGGCCCCAATGGTTGCGACTCCCATACTCTAAATGGCCATTGTCTCGAGTGCGCGCCCACCAAAATGATCCGGTAGTATCATCAGAAATCAGATCATACCAGCCTACGATCGTTAATGCAATCACAATCGATGACCTAGCAGACCAACTTGAAAACAAGTTTTCCAGTTTTATTTGTCTACGCAATGTTGTTGGCTGGATTAATAGGTTTATTCTTAACTGTCGTTTGAAACGTACACCGACGAATCGAATCGAACTAGCTCAGTTTCTTCATAGTGTTAAAGTTCGTTCTCGAAGTTCCAGATCAGGAGGCATAAAACTCTTCATTGAAGACCACGTGAAGCCGTTGATTGCAAGCGAGCTAGAACAGGCTACAATCCTCCTTGTTCGACGTGCCCAACGCCAGGCCCTAAAAGATGAAATTCTAGATTCTACTAAAGATCGTCCCAAACTCCCCATAACTAGAAACTTACGTACGTGGATAAACAGAGACGGATTGCTAGCTGTCGGAGGCCGTCTTCAACATTCAGATCTTCCTCATTCTACAAAACATCAAGTTCTTCTCCCCGCTAAACATCCTCTGACCAACTCCATCATTGATCATGCGCATATCGTCAATTTACACCTCGGACCTTCTGCCACTTATGCTTGGATCAGAAATAAATTCTGGATAGTCAATGGAAAAAACGTTGTCCGACATCGTCTAATCGGTTGTAATAAGTGTTTTTCAGCTAAGCCAAGACCCTTTCAGCCACCCATGGGTCAGCTTCCAGCTGATCGCACCTTAGGAGTTGCCCCGTTTCATGTGGTTGGCGTCGATTATGCTGGTCCTTTCCCTGTTCGAGCTGCGAAAATAAGAGGATCAGTAACTTACCAGTGTTATCTCGCGATCTTTGTCTGTTTCGCATCCAAAGCAATTCATATTGAAGTTTCATCGGACCTTACAACTCAAACATTCCTCGCAGCCTACGAACGATTCGTATCCATTCGTGGTCGTCCGTCTAAGGTCTACAGTGACAATGGCACTAACTTCGTAGGAGCCAATAACCACCTTCGGGAAGTTCGTCGATTACTGTCATCCAGAGATCACCAAGATCAACTCATTCGAACTGCAGCACTCCACGAGACTGACTGGCATTTCATTCCTCCACCCAGCCCTCATTTTGGAGGTTTATGGGAGGCTGCTGTGAAATCGACCAAACGACTACTCAAGATCATCACAACCAAGAACGACATTCTCTCCCTCGAAGCCTTCCAAACACTGGTCGCCAAGATCTCCGCAACACTCAACTCCCGCCCCATAACAGCAATTCCAAGTTCGCCACACGACATAGATTATTTAACCCCTGGGCACTTCTTAATTTTCCGACCCTTAACAGCACCTCCTCCAGATCCTCGAATTAATGAAAGGTCTTCAATGAAGTCTCAATGGGCCCTCGTACAGCATTTGACTAATATCTTCTGGAATCGCTGGCGAACAGAATACCTTTCTCAGCAACAGTCAGCTTCAAAATGGAATGAAAAAGGATCGTCTCCGGCAAAAGAAGGCCAGATTGTCATCATAATGAACGACAACCTACCCCCTCTAGAATGGTCATTAGGTCGCATTGAGAAGATCTTCATTGGGTCCGATGGCCATCCTCGTGCTGCTGATGTAGCCACCAAAAATGGCCTGTACAGACGAGCTCTTGTGAAGCTGTGCCCTCTGCCCACTCAATGATGTGGCATCTCGCCACGATGGGGGAGGATGTTCAGCCCTTGGCTTCAATTACCTCTATCGCGATCGTCATCAACGCGCGCCTCCACCTACGCTCGTCATATGTTTTCCATTTCATGTTCAGATCTTCCTTTTTTTCTACGTTTTCATACTGTTCCTTTTTTCATACTGTTTCATCTCTTTTACAATTACATCAAGTATTTCATTTTTCTAACATTTCCTTTTTTCTTTAAATTATTACGATTAGAAACAAACACTCTTACCATGTCATACAAACCGAGTAAATATTGCATTGTCATCCAGTTCTGACCTATTTTTGAAAATTCAAGTCAATAGCTCATCATCAAAATTTAATTTGTTTAAACAAATCTAGGGACGCGGGAGCGTCCCGCCCGCCAAGAAAACCGAAGCCCTGAAAACCGAAGCGACTGAGACACTGATTACGCGACGGAACAAGTTCGGGTTTTCACCATCCCGTAGCTCGGTCCCCTGAGTGTCTCGAGAGTTGATTTTTTGTACACCAACTCTCCAGGGGCACGTGAGGACGTAAACCAAATTTCAGCTCTCGGGAACATCGGGTGTCGGGGGTATAACAATTTTAAAACCACTATTTTTCACGTTTTTCGTGTTCTTCTTGTCGTTGTCGTTGTTGTTCATTGACGGGGCTACAGCCCAGCAGACAAATCAGATCGAGCTGAAATTTTGCACACACGTTTGTTATGCTCCAAGGGAGTGCCTTTTGACCATTTTTTCTCCCTCCCCCCATTTCCCCCCCAATTAGGGGGGAAATAGTGTTTTTTAGGAATTTCAAATGGTCATAACTCCTTCAAAATTGAAGCTTTTTCAGATTTTCTTTTTTAGTTGTGTTCAGCTTTTCAAACTGTTTAATTTGAGATCAAAAAATGCTTCCTAAGGGGGAAAATAAAGGAGTTATGGTGATTTTTCTATTTTCAACAACAACTGCCGCAAATATTGATGAAAATTGGTGCGGTTGGTCTTAAAATGTCCGCTAGGTTGTCTAGAATATGCTCAATAATTTTGAACTAAATCTCAATCGATTTGACTAATCCACAGCCAAAAATACGTGAATAAATTCCACATCTACTGATTTGGCTAATTTCCGAAAACATCAAAGTTGAACGGTGGTCAGAAAAATTGTCGTAGAGTGGCGCCTGTTTAAGGATCGATAGGAAATTTAATGGGCTTTCGAATGAGGGTAGCACACTTTGCCACTTTTCCCAACGGTTCTCGAGTTATTCGCGATTTTTGGTATAAAAACGTGCGTTTTACGTTTTGCAAACTTTCTGTGGCCGCCGGTAGCCTCGTGGACAAGCGCGTCTGTCCGCGATGCGTAAGATCTTGGGTTCAATACCCGCTGGCGTGAAAGGATTTTTCACATACTTTGCCGTTGCGGCGGTCACCTGGTGGAAAGCAATGTCAATCTACCACCAGTATCATTTGCCTAGTACAGCCTCTCAAATAGTGCCGTTCGGAACCGGCGATAAACTGTAGGTCCCGTATAACTTGTGAAGACGTGCATCACAGGATTATATGTGAGAGGTCGCCAACGTCCGAAATTCGGAAACGGCACTCCAAGAAGAAGAAACTTTCTCTTTCCACTTTCTCTTCGACACCAATAATAAAAATTATTGTAATGATTCTCAACAACAAAAATTTGCACAATCCCCAAGAAAAAATGCAACAAATTTTCAAAAAATTTCTAATTCAAATTCATTCAAATTTCTAATTCTTTCTATTTTTTCAAATTTAATAATAATAATAATTGTTTTAAATTTTAATAATGTTTTTAAATTGTTAATTGTTTTAATTAATCGAAAATTTTAAAACTACTATTTAACCAATTCGCAAAAAATTTTTAAATTACTTATTTTTCAAACACATTTCAGATAACAAACAATAATTTCCAAAAAATAATTATTCTTGTCACAAAAAGAAGAAACAAAAAGGCAAATTAGTAGGCGTACTAATTTTTTACTAAATTTTGACTAGGATAAAACTTCATTTAGGAAAACATTTACTAGTTACCTCGTAGGTACTTTTGTTAAATTGAACCGTATTGTATAAGTACCGCTCGAAAACTAGCCATGCAAAAAGATGTGATATCCCCCAAAAACAACTCCGTTGTAAAAACTGACCCGCCAAAAAACCTCAGCCGCAAAACGGAATGATATCCATTTTGCCCGCCAGCCACATATATAGGATGCTCGGTGCTTCGCACCTCGCTGTTGAGTGTGCATATAGAAACCTGATCCTCCTACCCCTAACCTCCACCGTCAATGTTTTCCTGTTCCCTGTCTCCTTCCCACAACCCTTCTCACCCTTAGTCACCCTCGGTTTCACCTAATATGTTTCCTCTGTTACACCAGCAGGGAGCTTTACGCTTCTTTCAATGCTGTTGGCGGGAGCTTTTTGCCAGATTAACAAGCCTGAATTGAAGCATTACTATATTATAAGTATTACTGGTGGTCACGAGTAATCAGTGGTGGTACACCTAGGTATAATGAAGTAATGCTTCAATTCAGGCTTGTTCATCTGGCAAAAAGCTCCCGCCAACAGCATTGAAAGAAGCGTAAAGCTCCCTGCGTGTGTAACAGAGGAAACATATTAGGTGAAACCGAGGGTGACTAAGGGTGAGAAGGGGTTGTGGGAAGGAGACAGGGAACAGGAAAACATTGACGGTGGAGGTTAGGGGTAGGAGGATCAGGTTTCTATATGCACACTCAACAGCGAGGTGCGAAGCACCGAGCATCCTATATATGTGGCTGGCGGGCAAAATGGATATCATTCCTTTTTGCGGCTGAGGTTTTTTGGCGGGTCAGTTTTTACAACGGAGTTGTTTTTGGGGGATAGGTATTATTTAAACAATTTTACAGACCTTTGCGCGCTCACTGTGAACGAACGGCTGGTCGTACGAAAATCCAATTGGTCTTAAAAAATTCTAAATTTTTCAGGTCATTCAAAAATGAACTACAAATTACGCCGTTCAGTTGAATTTTTCGAGATATGACATTGTCGAAATTTTGAAGTTCGTTTTGAACCCCTTCCCATTGAGCTAGGGTTATGAACAGTTTCAAGGATCATTGTGGGACTGGTCCGAACCCGGAAACCGAATTTCGCAATTTTAGCTCAACGCTAACTGGGCAACACGGTGTACGGCGCGCCGCGGACGGACGGTTTTTTTGACATTTTATGTCTTTACTTTGCTACATAAACTCGAAAATGTAACGCGGGAATGCAACGCGGGACATGCAACGGAGAAATGTAACGCGGGTTTCTGATGATTTTCGCTTACAATCGATTCGTTGCTACGGAACTTTATCTTCGCCAGTTATCATCGTACAAAAATCGTTCACCACTCGTTAGATAGCTCTCGATTTACCTAACCATATTTCGTTAACCACTGCGGAGTGCGTGGCCGACAAGCTGCGGTATGAGCGTGATTGTTTAAATAATTGTTTACACACAGGTGATCATTCTCAATAATTTATATTGTTAACACGAATGCAAGCTTCATATAAGTTTCTGATGGGAGGGGGCGCAAAGACATATAAAATGTCCCTCGTGGTTGCGTACTTGTACAAAAGCTGTACCCACCGTTTGTGTTTTTTTTTTCTTTTTTCTAAGAATTGTTTCAAGTTATTGATCATTTGATTCCTCCACAACCAACGAAATTGAAAGGGTGGTACGTTCATTAAGGAATTGTTGATACAGTTAATAACCATTGTTATCAACAATTAAATGGTTGATACACTTAATAACCATGTAATTTTTCATAATTTTTGAAAATATTCAAAAAGTCCTGCCACCGTCTGAGATAGCTTTCTTTCGGTCATAGTAACAGTTTGAGTTGGTACAAGAGTTTTTGGAACCTACTCATTACGTGAGATCTAATATGATACTACGATGGGGGACCCAAAAACAACCTATGCTAATTCATGAAACAACGGTATATTATCTTCATTGTGTAGATCACCCTTCTGTCTAGATCACTAAATGATAGAATAATTATCATTATGAATTATCATTAATTATTAGTAATACAATTAGTAGTACAATTATTGTTATAGTTAGTAGTACAATTATATTAGTAGTACAATGGACCTTTTCCGTTATCGTTCAGCCAGGCCCCTCGGCCTCATCTCGTGCCGTTATCGTTCAGCCAGCTTGATAAACTATATATAACTGTATATGAACGGTAATATGAATACGATATAATAACGTTTTATTTTACTTTCTCCCAAACTGACATAATATTATTTTCATTTTTACAATGCAATATACCTATGACTTTAGATTGATCTATATGTCCAAGTAATCTACGAGTATCTCGTATATGTACTAATCAATTGTTTGGGGGATGTTTTTATTCCGCAACCCCGTCCACTTTATCTATATGTCCAACTAATCTATATGGTAGTAATCAGTTGTTTGGGGGATGTTTTTATTCCGCAACCCCGTCCACTTTATCTATATGTCCAACTAATCTATATGGTACTAATCAGTTGTTTGGGGGATGTTTTTATTCTAGATTAGTTGGACACATAGATCAAGTGGCCGGGGTTGCGAAATACAAACATCCCCCAAACAACTGATTAGTACCATATAGATTAGTTGGAGATATAGATCAAGTGGACGGGGTTGCGGAATAAAAACATCGGATAACGGCACGAGATGAGGCCGAGGGGCCTGGCTGAACGATAACGGAAAAGGTCCAGTACAATTATTGTTATCAAGTAGTAAATTAGTAGTTGTAAATTATTATTAATTACACAGGTTTCATTATCGAAGATAATAAACCAAAAAATTTTTTTCTTTGGCCGATTCCAATGGTTCATTATCGAAGACAATAATTGTTCACAATGAGGGGTATTGAGACATCGAGTTAATTAATAATCCTTGTTAATAATGATTAATAACTCATTTACACTATTTGATAATAATAATTATTATTATTAAAAATGATATAGACAGAAGGGTGATCTGCACAAAAAAGAGAATAAACGGTTGTTAGGAATTTGCAGTTTTCCAAATCACGTCCGTTTCGTATTTGAACAGATGTGCACAACCAGCTCCTATAGGAGGCGGAGCTAGGCTCACACGAGAGAAGCGATTCTCGACGGCAATTGGCTAACACAAAATAGATTATTACAACTTGATTTAATCAAATTTATCAATTTATTGCAACTGTATCATCTTTTGAAGGAACTATGCACGAGTGTACAATTGAATCATCGATAATTGCGGTCCAGTCCGCACCAGGAGATTCGAAAATGGGTAAACGTAACAGATGAAGAGCAGGAGGAGCGAAAACATGGTTAACGAAGAAGAAGGTTATGATTCTGCTGCAGTCCGAAATGACGCCTATGTGTGAACCCCGTTATGTAATGACTATCATGCCACTTTTCCATCGAGTGACAAACAAATCTATTGAACCGCTCATCAATAGTGCTAAGGTGGTCTACTTACCATTGAAATGGCCTTTGAATAAAAGATGAATAACTTGAGTAATTTGAAAATAATAATTTACGAAAAAATTAGGTACCGAATTGTTGTTGAATCTTTCATGGGGTTTATTGTATGCAATTTTCAATAAACAGTAACCTGACTTCCGAGTAACGGTTCCATATGTTCTGAATTGGTTTCAAACCCTTCTACAGGGTGGGGCAAAACAAACAGTGCAGTTTTGAAGGGTGACTAAATCCTTCGTGGAAGTGGTAGGAACCTGGGAGGGGTCTCATTGTGTCCGGCCACTCACCCCATTTTCAGTCACTACCATGGTTTGGACCGGAGAGCATCGAGGCTTCGCTGTCCGCACGTTTTTCGAAAGCGGCCGTTCTTTCATCGCCACCCAGCGGGCCTTCCGGCTGCACTTCAACATTCCACGTCGAGATCCCGTCCCTCATCGCAATGTTATCGCGGCTTGGGTTCGTGCATTGGAAGAAACTGGATCCACAACAAGGCCTAGGGGTATGGGAAGACCAAAAACGGTTCGAACACCAGAAAATGTGGCTACTGTGAGAGCAGCTGTCGAACATTCGCCTAGGCGCTCTGCCCGTAAGCATGCAACAGCATTGAACATGTCTAACCGCTCGCTAAGGAGAATTTTGCATGAAGATTTAACGTTCCATCCCTACAAGATGATGATTGTTCAGGAGTTAATGCCCCCAGACTTTCAAAACCGTGTTAATCGCGCCCAAGAAATGCTAAACCGTATCCCACCAAGGTCAACTTTTTTCTCTAGTGACGAAGCTCACTTCCATCTGTCTGGAGCCGTGAACAAACAAAATTTTCGCTATTGGAGTGACACTAATCCACGACAACTTCACGAGAGACCTCTCCACTCCCCGAAAGTTACTGTGTGGTGTGCCATTTCGAAATTCGGGGTGATTGGGCCTTACTTTTTTGAGGAGGATGGGCGAACCACAACTGTCAATGCTCAGCGTTATGTTTCCATGCTGGAAACGTTTTTTGAGCCAGAATTGGAGCAGTTGGCTGGAGAACAAGATCTGGGGGATATCTGGTTCCAACAAGATGGGGCTACGGCCCACACAGCGATCATTTCGATGACGAAACTGCGGCAGATGTTCCCTGCGCGCCTCGTCTCTCTGAGGGGTGACCTGGGGTGGCCCGCGAGATCACCAGATTTGAGCATCTGCGATTTTTTCCTGTGGGGCTACCTCAAGGAAAAGGTTTTTAAACATCGTCCTCACACTTTGGAAGAGCTGAAGACACGAATTAGAGAGGAAATCGCCACAATTCCAGTCGATATGTGCCAGAAGGCTGTCGAAAGTTTCAGAAATCGCCTCCATCAGTGCATTGCTGCTGAAGGCCATCATCTTGCTGATGTAATCTTTAAAACTTGAATAAACAAATGGGGTGAAATACTGAATCAAATAAAACAAACCGCATTTTTCTATGTTGCGCCGTTTTTTTTTATAGCCCTTTTTAAACTGCACTGTTTGTTTTGCCCCACCCTGTAATAGGCTGTGGAGGAATCCGACCAGTGTTTCCTAGTTGGAGTCAATAAATACCCCAGTATTTATTTCTTCAATTACTTACCTCGAATTTACATGATTTATTGGAGGCAGAATATTTTGCGCTACTACCTGTGTCATTCTTGTACTTGTCAGTCCCTCAGCAGACATTCAGTGTGTCCCCATGTGTATACATGGTGATAATTTTAAGACGGCTCAAATGCATTTCCTGCCTAAATGGTTGATCTGAGCGACAAATGCCAAGGGAAAAAGTTGTAGCCACTTGACGTTCCAGCCGCCCATGCGTCTCCGGCGCTAAATAGCAAGTTAGGGTTATTAGATGACCCATATGTTTATGCACATTTCTTTGAAGGACATAAAAGACAAAACATAATAGGTAATGCAACTTTCAAAACCTCATAACTCGGTAAATATCTAGGGACGCGGGAGCGTCCCGCCCGCCAAGAAATCCGAAGCCCTGAAAACCGAAGCGACTGAGACACTGATTACGCGACGGAACTAGTTGGGGTTTTCACCCTACCATAGCTCGGTCCCCTGAGTGTCTCGAGAGTTGATTTTTTGTACACCAACTCTCCAGGGGCACGAGAGGACGTAAAACAAATTTCAGCTCTTGGGAACATAAGGTGTCGGGGGTATAACAATTTTAAAACCACTATTTTTCACGTTTTTCGTGTTCTTCTTCTTCTTCTTCTTCTTCTTCTCGTTGTTGTTGTTGTTGTTCATTGACGGAGCTACAGCCCAGCAGACAAATCGGATCGAGCTGAAATTTTGCACACACGTTTGTTATGCTCCAAGGGAGTGCCTTTTGACCATTTTTTCTCCCTCCCCCCATTTCCCCCCCAATTAGGGGGGAAATAGTGTTTTTTAGGAATTTCAAATGGTCATAACTCCTTCAAAATTGAAGCTTTTTCAGATTTTCTTTTTTAGTTGTGTTCAGCTTTTCAAACTGTTTAATTTGAGATCAAAAAATGCTTCCTAAGAGGAAAAATAAAGGAGTTATGGTGATTTTTCTATTTTCAACAACAACTGCCGCAAATATTGATGAAAATTGGTGCGGTTGGTCTTAAAATGTCCGCTAGGTTGTCTAGAATATGCTCAATAATTTTGAACTAAATCTCAATCGATTTGACTAATCCACAGCCAAAAATACGTGAATAAATTCCACATCTACTGATTTGGCTAATTTCCGAAAACATCAAAGTTGAACGGTGGTCAGAAAAATTGTCGTAGAGTGGCGCCTGTTTAAGGATCGATAGGAAATTTTATGGGCTTTCGAATGAGGGTAGCGCACTTTGGCACTTTTCCCAACGGTTCTCGAGTTATTCGCGATTTTTGGTATAAAAACGTGCGTTTTACCAGTTGCAAACTTTCTCTTTCCTCTTTCTCTTCGACACCAATAATTACAATTATTGTAATGATTCTCAACAACAAAAATTTGCACAATCCCCAAGAAAAAATGCAACCAATTTTCAAAAAATTTCTAATTCAAATTTATTCAAATTTCTAATTCTTTCTATTTTTTTAAATTTAATAATAAGAATAATTGTATTAAATTTTAATAATTGTTTTTAAATTGTTGATTGTTTTAATTAATCGAAAATTTTAAAACTAATATTTAACCAATTCGCAAAAATTTTGAAACTACTTATTTTTCAAACACATTTCAGATAACAAACAATAATTTCCAAAAAATACTTAATTATTCTTGTCACAAAAACAAGAAACAAAAAGGCAAATTAGTAGGCGTACTAATTTTAACATGAATAATGTTTTTGCGGTGGCCTACCAGAGTTGAAAAGCGTAACGAAGTTTAAGTCACGAAATTATGTCACGAAGATTTTTAATGATTTTCACGTACAACCGAGCCGTTTCTAGGGAAATGAAACTTCTTTAGTTTTCAACGGACAAAAATCGTTCTCCATTCGTTGGAAAGCCTTTAATTTATGCATAAATTATATACTGCCAAAATCACTGTAAATATCGAAGAAGCTGAGATACAGCCCTGAGTAAATAAAAAAACTAATAAATTTTCCGCACATTTCTTAATATTTTCCATACAGACAAAGAAAAGAGATAAGGAAAAGGGGAAACGGGACGCAAAAACATTATTCATGTTTTGCATAGCAAATACCTCGTTCTATACAAAGTATAGAAGAGAAAAGATCCGGGGGGTCCAGGGGGGCTTGCCCCCCTGGCGAGGCGCGAAGCGCCGAGTTTTACTAAATTTTGACTAGGATAAAACTTCATTTAGAAAAACATTTACTAGTAACCTCGTAGGTACTTTTGTATTGTATAAGTTGTTGAACCGTATTGTATAAGTACCACTCGAAAACTAGCCATGCAAAAAGATGTGATATCCCCCCAAAAACAACTCCGTTGTAAAAACTGGCCCGCCAAAAAACCTCAGCCGCAAAAAGGAATGATATCCATTTTGCCCGCCAGCCACATATATAGGATGCTCAGTGCTTCGCACCTCGCTGTTGAGTGTGCATATAGAAACCTGAT